>JAGFNQ010009329.1:0-25588 GCA_024364735.1 Boesenbergia rotunda | reverse complement strand
TGGCCTCGCGAGGGCGAGCTTCGGCAGCTGGCAGTGAGGTGGCACTGGGGGCGCCCGCAACACGCGGGGCGCCCGAAGCGCGCGGGGCGTTTGCTCGACTGACTTTGGGTTGACTCTGGGGGCGCCCGGAGCATCCGGGGCGCCCTGCTCAGCTACTGCCTCACTCCCTTGAGGCTCTCTGAGCTGCAGATACTCCTTCCTTTGGTCCTGCATCCAGGGTTAGTCCAAAATACAGTAACACATAGTGTTAGATTGTACAGCCTTAGCTGTCTTGGTTCTGACTTTGGTCTCCGAAATGGAGCCCTAGGTCGAACCGACGCCTACTGTTCCCTCGACCGGGAACGCGTCCTCACTGGTTCGTTCCTCCAGTGACTTACCTCATTTACCTTGTGCAGCTCTACTGACTTCTTGACCCACCAGGACTTCCTGCCAAGACTCAACCACCTTGGTCTTCCTGCCAAGTCTCAACCAACTTGGTCTTCAGCCAGTTGTCAGGTCCCGTGGACCCAACTGGACTTCCTGCCAGGACTCAACCATCCTGGACTTCAGCCTGGTATCTGGTCTAAGTCTTTCATCCCTGCACACTTAGTAAAGAGGTTAAACACTAACAACCCTAACTTTAACCACTTTGTCATACATCAAAACCCGAGTTTGACCGTTAGTGCAAACTGCACCAACAATCTCCCCCTTTTTGATGTATTGACAACTCAGGTTAAAGTTAGAAAAAACAGCAGATATGAACTTGCATACACATGCAAATAATATTACATAAGCATAGGTATAAAAGTTGCAGCACACAAGAAAGCAGAATTAACTGTGAAATAAGCATGCTGTTTGCAATTTTTCTAACCCTTTACCCTACTCTCCCCCTTTGTCATTCATCAAAAAATAGGCATAACAATTTTAAGGGAGTAGAAATATAGACTAAGTGTTAGAAATAAACAGGTCTTAAATCTTAGATCACAAAGAATTTTTCTTCCAAAATATCAATCTTAAAAAAACATGTTTTTAGGGAGTAGTTGGAATTCCCTCTCAATCTTTATCAACTTTTATCAAAATTTTCAAATGTGTTTTGTCAAAAATGGCATTTTGAAAAAGTATTTTGACCTCAGCTCCCCCTGGACTAAGTAATGATTGTGGTCTCTTTCATGTGTCTAACTCTAGTTACTGACTAACTATCTAGTAGATAGTAGTGTTCACAGGGTTAGTCAAGTCAGGCAATAATGTCTAGCTCAGATTTTTCGTGCAAGACTGCTTGACTTGATCACTGTAATGTTGGTATTTTACGCCCAGACTTACTGTGATGCACTGACTTAAGCATTCGGAAGTCCAGGCATTGTCCTATGCATCTCACAACCGTTCTATGTTTTTGCAAACACAAACAAGTTAATCTTAATGTGTTTTGTGAGATGCGGCTACCTAAATCTATAGGTTCATGCAATTCTAGGGGTCAAGCTTAGGCTAAGTCTGCCAGTTTTGAAAATTAAATTTTGAAAGACAATAAACTTTTGAAAAACAAGTTTGAAAAATCCATGTTTAAATTAAATTTTGAAAGACAATAAACTTTTGAAAAACAAGTTTGAAAAATCCATTTTTTTTTTCACAAGCTTAATTAGTTAAACCAAACGTCAACTTAAGCTTATCAGGTCAGTCCTAGTCTATGACACACATTCCTATTAATCTTCTTAAGTTGCTAAATTCAGATTCAGGAAGTGGTTTGGTAAATATATCAGCTAGGTTAGACTTAGATTCAACATGGTTAAGTTCAATTTCTCCTTTATTTACATGATCTCTGACAAAATGGTGTTTGATTTCTATATGTTTGGTCCTAGAGTGGTGGATTGGGTTTTTGGTTAAATTGATTGAACTTAGGTTGTCTATAAAAAGTTTGACCTGTTTAAAATCTAAGTAAAGGTCCTTTAGGGTATGCATCATCCAGAGTAGTTGGGCTACACACTCACCCTCAGCTTCAGTGGTGGATAGGGCAACACAATGTTGTTTTCTACTGAACCAACTAACTAGTGAGGGTCCTAGAAGCTGGCATCCACCACTGGTACTTTTTCTGTCTAATTTACAGCCAGCATAGTCTGAGTCAGAATATCCAATAAGCTCAAACTGGGTTGTTCTAGGGTACCAAATTCCTAATTTTTCTGTTCCTTTAAGGTACCTAAATATTCTTTTAACTAGGGTTAGGTGTGACTCCTTAGCACATGTTTGATACCTAGCACACATACTAACTGCAAAAAGAATATCAGGTCGACTTGCAGTTAAGTAAAGTAGGCTTCCTATAGCACTTCTATAGTACTTAAGGTCAACAGGTTTGCCTTTTGGGTCACTGTCTATGGTTTGATTGGTAGCCATAGGTGTCTTAATTTCTTTAGCATTATCCATTCCAAATTTTCTAAGTAATTCTTTAGTGTATTTTTGTTGATAGACAAAAGTACCCTCACTGGTCTGTTTTATTTGTAGCCCTAAAAAGAAAGTTAATTGACCTACTAAACTCATTTCAAATTCAGTTTCCATTATCGTTGTGAAATCTTGTAAAAAGTCTGAGTTAGTTGAGCCAAATACTATATCATCTACATATACTTGGGCTACAAAAATATCATTTTTTAGGGTTTTGACAAATAGTGTTGGGTCAATTTTGCCTTGGTTAAAACCTTTTGAAACTAAGTAGTTAGACAGTCTTTCATACCAGGCCCTAGGTGCTTGCTTAAGTCCATATAGGGCTTTCTTAAGTCTAAAGACATAGTCAGGGTGTTCTACGCTTTCAAAACCAGGGGGTTGACCTACATAAACCTCTTCTTTAATTAGGCCATTTAGGAAGGCTGACTTAACATCCATTTGAAAAAGCTTAAACCCCTTATGGGCTGCATAACTTAAGAGCATTCTAATGGATTCAAGTCTAGCTACAGGAGCATAGGTTTCATCATAATCAAGACCTTCTACTTGGCTAAACCCCTTAGCTACTAGCCTAGCCTTATTCCTGACTGTTTCTCCTTGTTCGTTAAGTTTATTCCTAAAGACCCATTTAGTTTCAATAAATTTCTTGCCTTTAGGTAAGGGTACTAAGTCCCAGACTTGACTACGTTCAAATTGGGCTAACTCTTCCTGCATGGCTATGATCCAATCAGGGTCAAGTAAGGACTCTTCTATAGACTTGGGTTCAATTTTTGAAATTAATGCAATTTGACTAAGGTTCCTAAAAGCTGATCTAGTCTGAACCCTTAGTTCTGGATTACCTAAGATTTGATTAGTTGGGTGGGCTGAGCTAACTCGTACAGTTCTGGGTTGGTTAGGTTCAGTTTCAGGTGTGGGTTCAGTTAGATCATCGTTTTGGTCCTCAATTGGCCTTTCATCAGGGTTAGTACTGGATCTAACAAAGTCAATTGGTTGGTAGGTGGTTTGATCAGAGTTATTTGGGTCAGATTTTTCATCAAATTTTACATTTGTAGTTTCTTCAATTTTTAGGGTAATTTTGTTATAAACTCTATAGGCTCTACTGGTAAGGGAATAACCTACAAAGATACCTTCCTCAACCTTAGAAGTAAATTTTCCTAAGTGCTCTCTAGTATTTAAGATATAGACTTTACATCCAAATACTTTAAGGTATTTAATGTTAGGTTGTTTGTTATAATAGATTTCAAAAGAGGTCTTTCCTAGGTTTTTAATTAGAGTTATTCTATTTTGTACATAACAAGCTGTACTAACAGCCTCAGCCCAAAGGTATTTAGGTAAGTTGTATTCATTAAGCATTGTTCTAGCTGCTTCTTGTAGTGTTCTATTTTTTCTTTCTACAACTCCATTTTGTTGAGGTGTTTTAGGGCAAGAGAATTCGTGATGGTAGCCTTTTTCTAGACAAAATTGATTAAATTTGTGATTTTTGAATTCTCCGCCATTATCGCTCCTAAGTCTTTTGATTTTAATCCCTTTTTCATTTTCTGTTAATTTACAAAATTGAGTGAGTATATCAAACGTTTCATCTTTATTTTTTAAGAATTTTACCCAGGTAAATCTTGAATAGTCATCTATAATTACTAGGCAGTATAGGTTACCATTAATTGATTTAACCCCATGTGAGTCAAATAGATCTAGGTGAATTAATTCCAGAATTGACTTGGTTTGAGTTTGATTAGTTGGTTTGTGGGTTGACCTAGTTTGTTTTCCTTGTTGACAAGCATTACATAAGGTTGACTCAAGGTTAGATAACTTTGGTAGGCCTCTAACTAAACCATTTAGTTTAGGTAGTTTTCTGAAGTGAGTGTGTGAAAGTCTCCTATGCCAGAGCCAAGTCTCATCCTTATGGGTTAAGAGGCAGTTTTCTAAGGGACAGGTTAACTTAATTTCATAAATGTTATTGTGCCTAAGTCCTCTAAGTGTGATGTTTGGGTTGTCATTGTGTTTGATCAGACATTCATTGGATAGGAACCTAACCTTATAACCAGTGTCACACAATTGGCTAATGCTTAGTAAATTGAAGTTGAAATTCTCAACAAGTAATACATTTGTTATTATGAAATCAGACTCAAGTTCAATATTGCCTAGTCCAATTACCTTAAGTTTACCGTTGTTTCCAAAAGCAACGGTCCCTAGTCTTTTGTACTTGAGTTCTGTAAATTTGGTGGGATCCCCAGTCATGTGTCTGGAGCATCCACTGTCAATGATCCATTTATTTTCCTACAGTTAAGTACATGTTTAGACCTTAGGTTGAGTTTTTGAAAAAAATCTAAGAAGATTTAAACACTTGAGTTTGAATTTTAATTTGAATTTGAATTTTAATTTTAATTTAGATTTTATGTTGATTTTTTAATTTGAATTTTAATTTTAATTTTAATTTTATTTTGAATTTTAATTTTAATTTTATTTTTATTTTTAATTTGAATTTTAATTTTAATTTTATTTTTATTTTTATTTTTAATTTGAATTTGAATTTTATTTTATTTTGAATTTAATTTTAATTTTATTTTTATTTTAATTTGAATTTTAATTTTTTAATTTGAATTTTAATTTGAATTTTATTTTAATTTGAATTTGAATTTTAATTTAATTTAAATTTTATTTGATTTTAATTTTAATTTGAATTTAATTTTAATTTTATTTTGAATTTTAATTTTAATTTGAATTTCAATTTAATTTTGAATTTGAATTTTATTATCCTTATTCATCTCACTTGGTCTAAGTCATCAATCAAGGGAGTCCTATGATATTGTGAGATGATTTTGATTTTGTTTAGAAAAGTTAACTTGACCTTGTGTTAGATCCAAGTTTAACAAGTAGTAATTTAAAAGTACACTTCAATAATTGGCTTCCAGGCTATGGCGAGGCACAGTGGCCTTCTTTGGCCGAAGCCTTATTGGAGCAACAACCATTTTCTAGGCAAAGCCGCTTAAAGAAGTTGGACTTTTAACTTACTCATTGAAAGCCCTGTTACTAAATAGTACAAGAGTCAAATTAACTTTGAAGCTAGTCCTAAGTGCCCACCTGGGCGGCGGCTGATTTTAAGGTGCCAACTAGTTTGGAGCCTCCCCCTAAATTGTAGACTGGGTGTCTAGGGTCAATGTAATGGATGTCCCTTTTTGGGACATAAAATTAATTCTGACCTACTTGCTTTGTTAGATAAGCTTTCGGAACCCACGCTTTTCGTTGATTTTTGCGGGGGTGGATAAAGGAGATAAGGGATCTTTGGGACGATCTCGATTTATATCCTATCCCAGATTTGTTATACATGCCCTTTTGTGATCCAAGAATAAGGTCAAGGTTCTTGGATCGAGTTGTGAAAGTTGCTAGTAGATCCTTAAGTTTTAGGACTTCGCCCTTTAGGGTTGAGTTTTTAGTTTCAAGCTCAATTAATTTTTGATTTTGAGTTTGTTCAGTTAATGTTCTGGTATTAATTAATTGCTCCTTAAGGTCTTGATTTTCATTAAGAAGCTGGTCATTTCTAGATTCAGATGCAAGCAATTTTTTATTTAAAACAGAAATAATTTTAAAGAACTTTTCATTTACTGAATCTAAATATACCTTAGTCGAGTCGTCCGAAAAGAGTCCGATCTCTTGACTCGACTCATATTCGGAATCTTCGTCGTGCTCTGAGTCTGACCCGGGTCCGGTTGCCATTAGTGCGAGATAGTTTGAGTTCCTTGGTGGTTCATCGTCGGAGTCGTCTGTGCTGTCATCCCAAGTGGCTTGAAGAGCATTCTTCTTCTTATTCTTCTTGGGTTGATTCTCCTTTTTGTAGGGGCATTCGTGTTTGAAGTGTCCTTTTCTGTTGCAGCCGAAACAGGTTATTTTACTTTTGTCTTCACTACTGGTAGGCTTCATTATCCTCTGGAGGTCCTTTCTTGAGAACTGGCTTTTCTTTTTGGCGAAGACCTTTCTTACTAGGTTGACCATTTGTTCCTCATCATCTGAGTCTGAGTTTGACTCTTCTTTTAATTCTTGAATTTTCTTGTTTAACTTGCCATCTTTTGAGGAACCTGCAAATAAGGCAAATCCTTTCTCGGCCTTGGCGTTAGTCTGTTCGTGCAGTTCTAATTCACAAAACAATTCATCTAAATTAATTTTAGAAAGGTTCCTAGAAATTTTATAAGCATCTATAATAGATGCCCATAGTGAATTTCTAGGGAATGCATTTAAAGCATACCTTATGATGTCTCTGTTTTCTTGTTTGTGCCCAATTAGGTGGAGTCCATTTAGTATGTCCTTGATTCGGGCGTGGAGTTGGCTTGCAGATTCTCCTTCCTGCATTTTTATATTAAATAACTTATTTAAAAGTAAATCCCTTTTTGTTACCTTGGCATCAGAGGTGCCTTCATGTAGTTCAATTAATTTGTCCCATAGCTCCTTTGCTGAGTCGGTTGGTCCAATTCTATTTAGCTCCTCTTTGGTAAGTCCGCACTGGAGGGTGTTTTGGGCTTTGAACTCGGTCTGAGCCTTTTTCTTCATCTCTGGGTTCCATTTGTTGGGCTTCAGTGGAGCATTATTTCCCTCATCCATTGGCGGTGTGTAGCCTGTTTGAACTGCAAACCACTGATCCATGTCGGTCTTCAGATAAACCTCCATCCTTCTCTTCCAGTAGGGAAAGTCTTCCCCATTAAAGAGGGGAGGGCGGGCAGTGCTATAGCCTTCACCTTGAGCCATCTGAAATAGACTACACAAAAACTTGTCCCAAGACTAGGTCTTGGATTAGTAGTGTGGTAGAAAAAGGAGAAGAGAGAGAAAGAGTGACTCGAAATGGTGTTGCACCAAATTCGAGTAAAATCAAACGAACGGAAAAAATAATCCAAATCTAGGCAACAATACCTAATTTAGATCAAGTGTAGCGAAAAACCAAAACTCGAAAAAATTGGATTTCCCCCGGCTCTTATGGTGGTTGCACCGATACAGAGCGTACCTGGCTCTGATACCACTTGTAGGATCGATGCACGTGAGAGGGGGGGGTGAATCACGTGACTTTAAAGAAATTTGAGCGCTTTAAAAAGCGTGCACAGCGGAAATGAAAGAAACAAAAAAAAACAACCACAAAAACACGAACGAGTTTTTACTTCGTTCGGAGCCTTCGGCGACTCCTACTCGAAGGCCCAGGTCCCTCGGACCTTTCCGTTGGGCAATCCACTAAAACTCTCTACCGGAAAACCCCGATAGAGTAGGCGAGTACACAAGAATTGAAAGTGTGACAACCCCACACTTTCAAGCAATAAAATATATATTAAAAAATTAAATTATTTTTACCGACGTCCGGAGTAGGTCGACTCTTTCGGGGCAGCGGGACGTCGTCGGCTCGAAGTGAAGCGATTCCGGAGCAAGGCGCTTGCGTAGAAGAACTTCGAGGCGTTGGAAGAATGGTGTATGAAGAAGAGGGTCGAGGGCCCTTTATATAGGGCTGGGGGCGCCCGGGATGCTCGGGGCGCCCCCCCCCCCCCCCCCCACGTGGCTTTCGATCCGGCGAGCCCTCTGGTCAAGGCTGATCTCTGTTTCTTCGGGATCATCTTTGACTGGGGCGCCCGGAGCGCGCGGGGCGCCCGGATTGACCGGTCAACGCCTATCTCCTTGGCCTCGCGAGGGCGAGCTTCGGCAGCTGGCAGTGAGATGGCACTGGGGGCGCCCGCAACACGCGGGGCGCCCGAAGCGCGCGGGGCGTTTGCTCGACTGACTTTGGGTTGACTCTGGGGGCGCCCGGAGCATCCGGGGCGCCCTGCTCAGCTACTGCCTCACTCCCTTGAGGCTCTCTGAGCTGCAGATACTCCTTCCTTTGGTCCTGCATCCAGGGTTAGTCCAAAATACAGTAACACATAGTGTTAGATTGTACAGCATTAGCTGTCTTGGTTCTGACTTTGGTCTCCGAAATGGAGCCCTAGGTCGAACCGACGCCTACTGTTCCCTCGACCGGGAACGCGTCCTCACTGGTTCGTTCCTCCAGTGACTTACCTCATTTACCTTGTGCAGCTCTACTTGACTTCTTGACCCACCAGGACTTCCTGCCAAGACTCAACCACCTTGGTCTTCCTGCCAAGTCTCAACCAACTTGGTCTTCAGCCAGTTGTCAGGTCCCGCGGACCCAACTGGACTTCCTGCCAGGACTCAACCATCCTGGACTTCAGCCTGGTATCTGGTTCTAAGTCTTTCATCCCTGCACACTTAGTAAAGAGGTTAAACACTAACAACCCTAACTTTAACCACTTTGTCATACATCAAAACCCGAGTTTGACCGTTAGTGCAAACTGCACCAACAATTACATCTTGCCCATCACCTCAAAGCCTTTGACCGAGATCCAACCCTACCATTGCCTTATGCTCTACGGCATGCACCGCCAGATGGACTTCGATATCATGGAGAGCATCTTCCAGTCTATCCTATCCTATCGAGAGCCGAGCCGTCGCACGGTCTACATGCCATTTAGTCATGTCATCACTGATTGGCTTATGTCATTTGGTGTTGATGTCACCAAAGGCAGGACCGTGCCCATGGTCAAACAGGATTGTCGGCTCGGTCGGCGGGCTTTTGTGAATTCTGGCATTATTATTCGTGAGCGCGATGGGGCTTTGGTTTGGAAGGATGGGAGAGGACTCGGTGACCTACCTGGCGGAGCACCACATTTTCAGGCACCACCCGAGGCTGCTGCACCTCATGAGGCTCCTGCTGCTGACGCTGAGTACGACTATGAGCCATACCCAGATCTACGATGGCAGATCTCCGAGCTGGATCAGATCCTCCAGGAGGATATTCATTTGGGGGAGCGCCATCGAGAGGAGGCCCGCTCGGATTTCCGTTCCTTTGATCGTCGATTGACTGGCGTAGAGTCTACTGTCACTGGGGTCCAGGCATTGTAGCAGACTTGGTACGCAGAGTGGCGCCGCCATACATTTCCAGGGGATGCTCCTTCAGGCAGTGCTGCACCAGGGTCTGCTGATGCCACGATGGATGATCTCATGCGCGATGATGACCCCCCGCTGACGGTTGAGTTTGGATGTCCGTTGCCTCTCCCGATGATCAGTGTATTTGACTGTTTAGTTGTGTGACTTTTGGGCTGTATGCCCCATGACTTATCTGTTGTGGCCTTGTGCCACACGTATTTTGACTTTGATGCATGTGTCTTGCATCTTATTATTTCTCTGGATGGTTTATGCTTTGATTTTTCTGAGTTTGCCTTGTATGTCTATTTTACTTGCGTATGCTTATTGTTGATGCTATGCTGTACTATCTGCATATTTAATACATAGCTATGTTCATGCTTATGATGTCATGCTCATATGATACATATGCTTGTTTTGCCATGTCTATATCTGTTTGTCATATGTATTCATATGCTTATCAAATATCAATCGAATTGTTGTTGTTTTGGGATACCCCTAGGGTTGAGGGGCAGTATGGTTTAAACTTAACAGTCCTTCTAGACCCCTTTTCGGTGTTCGACAAAAGGGGAGAGTGTTGGTTGGTTAAGTTTAGGATGATTATATTGTAGGGGAAGGATCTTGATTCCGCTATGATTCTGAAAGATGAGAAATTGATTGAGAATCCCTAAACTTAAAATCGGATTGTCAAACAACAAAAAGGGGAAGATTGTTGATGCAGTCTGACCCTGATTGTTGTTTTGGTGATGACATCGATTTTAGTTTAAGTTGATTAAGATGATTATGATTAAGTCCTGGTCGGGGATCAGGCATGGTATGGAAAACCCTAGCTTGGAGTGCTAGGTGTTGGAATATCCTAACCTGGAGGGTTAGGTGTTGAAAATCCTAGCTTGGAGGGCTAGGTGTATGAAAAGTCCTAATTCGGAAGAGTTGGGTGAAAAGTCCTAGCTTGGAGGGCTAGGTGAAAAGTCTTAACTTGGAGGGTTAGGTGCAAATTCCCAACTTGGAGAGTTAGGTGAAAAAGTCCTAGCTTGGAGGGTCAGGTCCTAGCTTGGAGGGCTAGGTTTGGAAAGTCCTAATCCGGAAGAGTTGGGTGAAAAGTCCTAACTTGGAGGGCTAGGTGAAAAGCCCTAACTTGGAGGGTTAGGTGCAAATTCCCAACTTGGAGGGTTAGGTGAAAAATCCTTAGCTTGGAGGGCTAAGGTGGATGAAACCCTAGCTTGGAGGGCTAGGTTGGAGCCCCTGGATCGGTCTGGTGACCGATCAGGGAGTTGGCACGGTGCTCCTTCGTGGATCGGTCTGGTGACCGATCAGGGAGTATGCGTTTCACCCATTGCTTTGCTCCTGATCGGTCTGGTGACCGATCAGGGAGCAAACAGTGAGGTTGAGTTCCCTTGCTGAACTTCTCCTGATCGGTCTGGTGACCGATCAGGATCACTGTGCAGATCGTTCTGGAGAACGATCCAGCATCGCAGATTCCTCTCTATGATCGATCAGGACGGAGCCTGATCGGTATGGTCACGACCTAATCAGTCTGGTGATCGATCAGGAGGTTTCCTGATTGGTCCGGTGATCGATCAGGAGGTCTGGACAGCGAAGCTCAGAAATTGCCCGATAAAGGAGTTGATCGGTCGGGTGAGCGATCCACAACCTGGGATCGGTCTTGTGATCGATCCAGGAGAGTCCCAAAGAAATCGTGATTTCTAATTGAGCGTTGGGGACCAATCAGGACGGAGCCTGATCGGTCTGGACCCAGCCTGATCGGTCTGGTGACCGATCAGGAGGCTCTCTGATCGGTCCGGTGACCGATCACTTTAATTCAAAATGCACTATTAGACGCTCTGATCGTGTCTGAACGTATCTGATTCTCTGCGTTTAACTTCTGATTCTTGATTTACTGAGTGATATGCTGTTCTAATACTCTGATCAAAGTGCAGGTGATAGGGGAGGATTCAAACACTCATGGAGAAGTCAATGGAGGCTTACCTTGGAGCAGGTTTGTCTGTTTTCCATCTCAGGTTGCAACGGCTGGAGCTGCTGACTGGAGCTTGGCTGAGGGGAGCTCAGGATGTCCAGGGAGGGCTCAGTGGTAGCTGGCGTTGGCAGGGAAGCAGCTGGAGGCTACAGGAGATGCTGTCACCTGGTGCTGAGTGGAGAAACAAAAGGGCGGAAGAAGGCTTCGTTGAAGCAGAGTTCAAGAGTTCTAGTGTTCGCGAACTGAGTTCTTGCTGCGCCTTTGTGTTCTCCACATCTTGCTTGCGTGTTCTGAAGCTCCATCATCTTGTGCAAGCAACTACAATCTGTGAAGCAACCATTCATTACTTGAGCTCTTGAAGGAGGGAACAAGATGCTCCGAGTCCAACAACGAGAAGACACGAGGAGAGGGCTCTTGCGTGAGATCGTCGCTGGGTGGAGCTCTGAGGGAGCTTGCTGTGTTCTTGTCTTTGCTAAGTGCTAAGTAAGATCTTTCTTGTTGTTTCTTTGTGCTTAAACATATATATGTGATTGAAACGCTGTGGAGAGGTCCAACAACGAGAAGGAGGTTGCTTTCTATCCTGTGATAACCGGGGCTTGATCTGCCGACAATCAAGGGATCACCCACCTTAAGGGCACGCCAAGGAGTAGGGGCAAGTTATCCCCGAACCTTGTAAACCCTCCTTGTTAGCGATCTTGCTAGTTGTGTTTGTCTGCCTTCGTTTTCTGTGTTTGTTTTCTGCACTGCTTTGTTTCCATTGTTTCTTCTGTTGTGCTCCTGATAAGGTTGAGTGCAGAAATTCGATAAGTGCCTAAGGTCAAAGAGTTTGGCTATATTCACCCCCCCCCCTCTCTAGCCATCTGGGTTCCAACAGATTAAACCATGATTTACAGCCTGAGCTGTCTTGGTTCTGACTTGGGCTTCCCAAATGGAACCCTAGGTCGAACCGACGCCTAATGTTCCCTCCTGCGGGAATGCGCCCTCACCTACTCCTCTCAGGAGAGTTTACCTGTTTGCCAACCGGCTCCTCCGGTTGGACTTTTGCCCAATCCCCCGGATCAGGTCTTAGTGCCCAGCTTCACTCACCAGGTCTTAGAGCCTAGCTTTACTCACCAGGTCATCGGTGCCCAGCCTTCGGCCAGGACTTAGTGCCCAGCTTTACTCACCAGGTCTTCGATGTCCAGCCCTCGGCCAGGACTTAGTGCCCAGCTTTATTCACCAGGTCTTCGATGCCCAGCCCTCGGCCAGGACGTAGTGCCCAACTTTACTCACCAGGACTTAGTGCCTAGTGTACCTAGGACTTTTCCTGCACATTTAATTAGCATTGTTAGATCACCAATAATACTTAACTTTGAACCCCTTCGCCAATATCAAAACAAAGTTCGATATGGTGCTTCCGGCACCAACAATCTCTCCCTTTTTGATTTATGACAACACAATTTAAAGTTAAGTAAAAATTATAACATTTAAGAAAAGAAGGTAAAAACCAATGAATTTTGACAGTTTTGAGCAGAGTAAAGAAAAACCAATGAATTTGACAGTTTTGAGCAGAGTAACGTTTACAGTTATGAGCAGAGTAAAGTTTAAAACTAATGTAATTTTGAACCGTAAAAAAAATTTATTTCTCATACTTCCCCTGCAACCCTGAATTATTATGTTATAAACACTTAACTTTGACCTTTCCTCCCCTTTGACATATATCAAAAAAAAATATTCATGGGTGAACAAAATATCTAAGAGGGCTTTTTGAGTTTTTCCAAAATAACTTTTAAGTAATGTATTTCATAATTTCTCAAAAAATAGTTTTCAAGAAAAACTTTAAGTAATGTATTTCATAATTTTTCAAAAAATAATATTCAAAGAAAAACATGTTACAAAACTTTTTGAAAAAACTACTTTGATTGGATGCTTTGAAAATGCATGAAGCTCCCCCTTAATATGAAACTCTTCTCCTTATGTTTTAGAACATTTCCAATTAAAAAAACATGCAAAATTGAAACATTGCACAAAGCTCCCCCATGATTTGAAATTTTCCCCTTTAGGCTTTCAAAAAAAACATGCAATTTTACCTTTCTAAAGTTTTTTTTTGAATTTTTGAAAAGAGTTCAAAATATATAAAAATAATCATAAGTTCAGTTTGAAATAGTATTTTGTAACAAAATTTCTGAGTATCACACAGGAGATTCTAAGTTAGAAAAATCTTAGGTTAAAGTGAAAATATTTTTGAGAGCTTCTAAGATAACCTTTCTTTGAAGAAGGGGAAAAAGTTTAAGAAAAAATTTAATTTTTAATTTCACTTTTTCTACTCTCCCCCTTGGCCATATATCAATAAAGAACTTTTAAAAAATATATTTTGAAAGAAAATGTGTATCAGAGCCTATTAGTTTTACAAAATCATAAGACAATTTTTAAAGATGTTTACATTTCAAAATTACTAATTTAAGCAAGAATTAATGCTAAAGAACAGTTTGACATTTCTATTGAGTCCAAGCAAAAAAATCTTAAAATATTTACTCAATAAGTTTAGGTTCAGAACATTTAACCACTTATTTTTTATTCCAAGTATGATTTTAAGTTTAAGCATGGGTCAATATGTCTATGTTCAGAACTTTTAGTCACTTAATCCTCAAGAGAAAAATAAAATAAAATAAAAATTTTTTAAGTAAAAAGACTTTTAAAAGAGTTTTCATAAAAGCAGTATCTTTGAAGATATTTACACTTAAGTAATAAGCACAAAAAAAAACTAAGTATTCTTTCTCAGAAAATATTTTAAGAAATTCTCAGTACTTGAGAAAGAAAATCTAAGTACTTCATTGATTGGAATTTCCCTAAATTTGACACAATCCTAGGAACCTTATGTTAGTGTAAGATGCATCAGTGATGTCCTCCTCTAAGTGTTTCAATGTTTGACAATATACTTAAGTCGGTGATACATTGAACAAGGGAAGAGTGAGTGAAGAAAAGAATACCAGAGTGAACCAAAGTCCTAGTTAACCTAGGTACTAAGTCCTGGTTCTAAGAATTGGGCACTAAGACCTGGTGAGTGAAGCTGGGCACTAAGACCTGGTGAGTGAAGCTGGGCACTAAGTCCTGGTTCGAGGAATTGGGCACTAAGTCCTGGTCGAGGGCTGGGCACCTAAGTCCTGGACCTAGGGTTTGGGCACGAAGTCTTGGTCTGAGGGATTGAGCAACTTAGCTGAGCGATGATTAAGGACATAAGTAGAGACGGGTCGAGATTCGGACGTCTCGAGATCCGAGAGTATCGAAGGCTAAGTAAAAGTCCACCCGAATGAACTGGGTGGCAACCGTCTCCTGAGAGGAGTAGGTTGAAGGCGCGTTCCCGGGGGTGGAAACTTACGTCGGTTCAACCTAGGGATTCGTGGAAATATGAAGTCAGAACCAAGTGCTTAAGGTTAAGATTATCTACTTGTTTGTCTTCTGTTTGTGTATCTTGCATGTACCTAAAACTGAAGAGAAAGCAAACAAACAAACATAAAGAGGTTGAAAAACAGCTTCTCGGGCGCCCCTATTGACTCAGGCGCCTGAATGAATCAGGCGCCCCCATCAATACAGACGCCCTATATTGCAGTTTTTATCAGCTCGCGAAGTTCGCGATTTGGATGAACCTTTGACTGCTTATGAGGCACCCCATAGCATCACGGGCGCCCTAGACAAGGCTATAAAAGGGGCTTCGATCTCTCAACTCAAGACACAACTTTCCGAAACCATTCTAAGCTTCCCAAGTGACGACAAAGCGCTAACGATGAAGCTCTACGACCAGGAGGCTCCAGGAGGAAGTGCGCGGCACTTCGGAGGTCCAGATCGGCTGAGTCTTCAATTCTTTTTGTTCGGTTTGAATTTACATTCTGCATTTCAGTTTATCTATCTTTGTGATTGTAAATATTGCACTGTAAGACGGGTTTCTCCGCCTTTGGAAAGTCCGGAAAGGAGACCATTAGTGGACGGGTGTTCCCGTGCTTAGGCCTTGGATGTACTGACCCTGGGGGGTTGGGAACCAAGTAAAAACCCCGTGTGCAATCTGTCTTTTATTTTTTTGTTCCTTTTTATTTTCCGCCGTACTACTAACTCTTTGATTAGAACGAATTTCGAAAGTCCGCGAAAGATAATTTCCGCGAAGTTTTTACGGTCGATATTCACCCCCCCCTCTATAGACGGCACCGGTCCAACACCTTATTGACCACAAGAAAATTTTCTATGTGTCTTAGAGATTTTCTAATCACAATAAAGTGCTTCTAAAATGTATCTAATTTTTGAAATATCATAATATTGTATTCTAGAAGTGCTTTTTGAAAAGATAGTGTCATTTGAAAAAATATAGTACTTTTGAAAATTCTAATACTCCTTTTAATTTGAACTCCCCCTAAACCTGACACAGTCCTAGGAGGCTTGTTGACTACAAGTTAGTCCTCCTCTGAGTCTTAGGGTTTGATTCATACAAAAAAACTAAGTTTAAAACAACTTTTGAAGTCTATTTTGTTTTAATGTTTTGAAAAATAAATTTTCCTTTTTCTCTTTCCTTTTGAAAAAGTTAATATAAAGAACTGGAAATAAGAAATCCTATATTTAAAATAGTTTCCAAGAGAAAAACCGAAGTTTTTTTTTGTTTGTACAAAAAACTTAAGTCCAAAAAATATATAAATATCAAAGCTCGGACTGCAGATATTTTTCTTAGAAAAAAAACATCCTAAGTTATGCCCAAGGTGACTTTTGCAACACTTATTTTTCAAGAATAAATTGATTGTCTGAAAGAAATGTTTACAAACATTAAATAGTTTTCAGGTAAGTGAGCAGCAAGTAACCTAAAGTATTTAATGATTAAGTTTAAGTATAATGATTTGAAAAATTAAATCTTAGTTTGAAATGTTAAATTTGATTTTTGGCAGTAAAAAGTTAAATTTGAATTTTGTTAAGTACTAATTTTGAAAAAGTTGAATTCAAAAAATTATGTTGAATTTTGAAGAATAATTATGTTGAAAAAATAATGATTTTGAATTTGGTTTAATAAATTAAAGATAAAATTGATTCAATTTGTAAAGTTGATTGGTTTGGACTAAACTTTTAGGTCCTAAGCATCTCACCCATTTCTAAGTGACAAAACAGGGTAATCTAATCCTTTTTGTGAGATGCATTAATTTTATCTTTTGATTTTAGGTCAAGACTATGATTTGATTGAAGCTTGTGTTAGATTTAAATTTATCAAATAGTAAATAAAAAATGAGTTTCGATAATTGGCTTCTAGGTCTTGGCAAGGCACAGATGCCTTCTTTGGCCGTAGCCTTTTACCGAAAGTTCATTTTAAAATTACTTCTTGAAAAATTTTGGTCTAACTAGTTTAGGATTTGGATCGGTAGCTTCGGCTAGTTCCACCAGACTAAACAGACCAAGTAGGGTACGTCTTACCCCACTTGACACTTTTAGAAGAGCTTCCCTAACGTACTATCATCTCACCTCCACCTAATACTATGTTGTTTAAATTTCAATCTAGTCAGGACCTTATTAACCATTTCTAGTCCTAAGAATAGTAATTAAGTAAAATCACAATGAGGGGAAATTTCTGGATTTTCTAAGTTAGCACGATTATTAATTAATTTTCCTAGTATATCAATTTTAATTTTCAAAGTATCATTTTCTTATCTTAATTTTCTGAAATTTGAATTTATTAATATACATAATTTAATTAAGTTACTTAGGCATGTGCCCATATCTAAATTTGACCAAGAGTAATTAAGTAAACTATCAACATTCATTGTAAAGACTAGATTTTCATATAAATTAAAGTTATCCATCTTGGTAGGTTGCCCTAGATCTTTGGTTCTTCTATTTGTGCATTCATCTTTGTAATGCCCAAACTCCTGGCAATTGAAGCATTGGATGCGACTCTTGTCCTTTCGTGCTCTTGGAACGGGTTCCTTTGTCGCCGTCGGTGGTGTCGTTCGTATCTTACGAGTAGGACACTTACTTTTGTAGTGCTCTCTCTCCCTGCATTTATAACAAATTATATGATTTTTAAAATTGAAATTTACCATTTTACCTTTTGACTCCTCGTTGGGAATCTCCCCCTTGATTCTTGTCGTCTCAGATCTAGACTCATCTTCTGATTCTAGTTTGGATTCGGCTTCGAAATCGGGTTCAGAATCTCTCTCGGCTGCTTGTGCTTGCACTGAGAGTGCAAGATAGCTTACTTGATCTTCTTCTTCTTCGTTTGATTCCTCCGATGATTCGGACATCACACCTTCTAAGAGCTCAATATCGGAGCTTTCTTCGTATAGGTTGATTAGCTTCTCCCACATCTCTTTGGCACAGTTGAAGGATCCGACCCGCTTCAATTCTTCTTTGGTCAGGCCGCATTGTAAGATTGTCGTTGCCTTAGCATCAGTCTCGATCTTCCTCTGAGTTGGTTGGTCTAATTTATCCCAGGCGATTGATGTTCCATTTTCTGTGGGGAATGTGAACCCCGTTTGGATTATCAACCATAAATCCAGATTGGCCTTCAGATGGGATTCCATTAGACTTTTCGAAGATCTGAAATCCTCGCCAGAGAATAGGGGTGGACAGACACTATTCCATTCTTGAATGACCATTGAATATAAACCTCGTACACAAAAGAAATAACAAAAATGTACCAAGACTTGGTCTTGGATTAGTAGTGTGGGAAAAAACTAGCTCAAAGGTATTGCAAGAATTTTGAGGTAAAATAAAAAAATTAAAAAATTTATGACAAATTTTTAGAAAATGTTGGTTTTGTTGATGCAGTCTGACCTTGATTGTTGTTTTGGTGTTGACATTGATTTTAGTTTAGGTTGATGATTATGATTATGATTGAGTTTAAGTCCTGGTCGTGGACTAGGCATACCTAGTGGGACTAGGTTTGAGAAAATCCTAGCTTGGAGGGCTAGGTGGTGAAAAGTCCTAACTCAGAAGGTTGGGTGAAAAGTCCTAGCTTAGAAGGCTAGGTGAAAAGTCCCAACTGGAGGTTAGGTGAAAAATCCTAGCTTGGAGGGCTAGGTGTGGAAAAGTCCTAACTCGGAAGGTTTGGTGAAAAGTCCTAGCTTGGAGGGCTAGGTGTGGAAAAGTCCTAACTCAGAAAGTTGGGTGAAAAGTCCTAGCTTGGAGGGCTAGGTGAAAAGTCCTAACTTGGAGGGTTAGGTGAAAAGTCCACACTGGAGGGTTAGGTGAAAAATCTTGGCTTGGAGAGTCAAGTCCTAGCTTGGAGGGATAGGTTGGATGAAACCCTAGCTTGGAAGGCTAGGTTGGAGTCCCTGGATCGGTCTGGTGACCGATCAGGGAAGTTGGCATGCTGCTCCTTCGTGGATCGGTCCGGTGACCGATCCAGCGATGACTGATCGGTTTGGTGACCGATCAGGGAGCACACAGTGAGGTTGGCAACCTACTGTGTGGCTCTTGATCGGTCTGGTGACCGATCAGGAAGCAGGCAGTTGCCTCACTGCTTGGCTTCTGATTAGTCCGGTGACCGATCAGGGAGCAGGCAGTTCACTCACTGCCTTGCTCTTGATCGATCTGGTGACCGATCAGGGAGCACACAGTGAGTTGAGTTCCCCCACTGATCAGCTACTGAACGGTCCGGTGACCGATCCACGACCTAGGATCTGATATCCGCGATTACTGTTCACTCAGGAGTGGACCGATCAGGCTTAAGCCTGATCGGTCAGTGGCTATCCTGATCAGTCTTGTGACCGATCAGGATTCACTCTGATCGGTCTGGTGATCGATCAGGCCTGTGTCATCGCGAAAGCTGGAAATCCCAGCAAAGCGGTGGATCGGTCTGGTGACCGACCCACAAGCCCTGGATCGATCCGGTGACCGATCACTTTTATTTAAAATGCACTGTCAGACGCTCTGATCGCGTCTGAACATATCTGATTCTCTGCGCTTAACCTCTGATACTCGATTTTCTTCTTGATATGCTATGCTAATGCTCTGATTAAGCTGCAGGTGACAGGGAAGGATTCAAACACTCAAGGAGAGTCAATGGAGGCCTTTCCTTGGAGCACGTTTGTCCGTTTTCCATCTCAGGTTGCAACGGACGCTGGCGCTGGCTGGAGCTACTGACTGGGGCTGGTCTGAGGGAGGCTCAGGGAGTCCAGAAGAGCTCAGTAGTGGCTGGTGGTTGCAGGAGAGCAGCTGGAGGCTGCAGTGAGGCGGTGACCTGGCAATAGTGGAAGGACTTAAGCGCTTGGTGGCGAACAAGTCTCCACAACTCAACTTTGATCAGTAACGCTGCGTGCTTGTGTTCTCTGCTGTTCCATCGTTCTTGAGCAAGCAGCTGCAATCTTTGAAGCAACCATCCCTTACTTGAGCACTTGTAGGAAGAAACAAGAGGCTTGGTGAGTCCATCAGCGAGAAGACACGAAGAAGGGAGTTCTTGCGTGAGATCGTCGCTGGGTGGAGCTCAAGTGAAGCGCTGCTTGTTTTCTTGTCTGTCCTAAGTGCTGAGTAAGATCTTTCTTGTGTTTCATTGTGCTTAAAACTCTATCTTTGATGAAACGCTGTGGAGAGGTTACTCCACTGAGAAGGAGGTTGCTTTCTATCCGGATTTTCCGGGGCTTGATCTGCCGACGATCAAGGGATCGCCCACCTTACGGGCACGCCAAGGTGTAGGGGCAAGTTATCCCCGAACCTTGTAAATCCTCTTGTTAGCGTTTTTGTTCTTGTGATTAACTTAGTTTTAGTTTTCTGCATACTCTGTTTTCCTTGTGCTTCCGCTGTGCTACTGACCTTTGAGTTGCAAAAATTTCGATAAGTGCTAAAGTCCAAGTGTCTGGCTATATTCACCCCCCCCTCTCTAGCCATCCGAGTTCCAACAAGTGGTATCAGAGCTTGGGACTCTGTTCTAGCGGATTAACAACCGAGAGCTATCATCCATGGCGTTGAGAGAAGGTTTTAGCACCACCCGACCTCCCTTCTTCGATGGCGCAGATTTCCAATATTAGAAATCGAAGATGGAGTATTACTTAAAAATGGGCATCAACACTTGGTTCGGGGTGAAAGAGGATTTTATATAACGCCCCAAAATTTCCATTTTTAGTTCTTAAAGTCCTTAGAATTATTTAGAAATGGTTTAGAAATATTCTAGATATTTTTAGGAATTTTTAGAGTATTTTTATGGAATTTTCCGAGTCCGTTTGGTATTTTTGGAAAAAGAAAAAGAAAAAAAAAAGGAAAAATGGGAGAAACCAATTAAGTGCAGCGGGTGGATCGAACCCGCGACCACCGCGAGACCACACAAGCGCACAACCGGCTGGGCTAAGGAATCAAGCACAGAAGAGGAAGGAGAGACATGTATTTAAGTTGTAGTTAGGTCAATCCGCCCCATAAATATAAATAGGTTATTAAAGAGAGAAGTTTTATTTTCTCTCAAACCCTCTCCCTCTCCCAAGGTTGCGCCGACCCCTCTCCCTCTCCTCTCTTGTGCGCATGCCACACCAAGCCTAGAGGGCCGGCCAAAGCTCTCCTCCAAGAGATATTCCTATATTCGGGATCCCCGCGACGAGAGGAACGCGTAGGCGCGAAGAATTCTCCGAGATCTCAAGTTTCTCTCGAACCTCCGACGCCGTTCTTGGTTGTAAGTCCAAGAAATCAATGTAAGTACTGCTCACCTGCAGTAAGAGGCGGTTTTTCCGCGAGAATTTCCTTTAAAAGTTCTTAAAAGAGATATTTCTTTTAGTTTTTAGTTTTTGCATGTGATCTTAGTTCATTATATGCATATATATTTTATTGAGTGTCCTATATGAGATTAGGGACCAAGAAAAGCTATGAGAAAAGAAATGAGAAGATAAAGATAAGAAAAGAAAAGGCTAAGGCCTTAAGAAATCCCCAAAAGTCAAGACTTAGGGATTTTAGCACGCAAGGTGCTCCAGAAAATGCCAAGGCATTTACAGATAAGAAAGAAAAGAAAGAAAAGCTATTTTATTTTATAAGGCCAGTACCCGGCGTCCAAGGGCGTCGTTAAAGAAATCCAGGTGTCCAATTCCAAGGTCTTGGCCCTGGTAGACCAAGGTCTGCTCTATTAGGATTGGTGGCTCGCTACCCCAACCTTTTAGGGAACGCGCATATGAGATGGTACTTACGTCTTCAGTGGATCCAAGTGATTATTATTTTCAAGTATATGCTTTAGCAAAGTTTCGAAAATTTAAAGAGTTTTCAAAAAGTTAAAGAATAGCTAAAGTTTCCAAGTTGAGCCAAGAAAAGTAAAATGAGATTTTTTATTGCTTGAGTATGCATGTTTTAAGTTATACATGTTCTTAGTTTTCTTTCAAGCATATTAGTATCTCATATGATTTTCAGTTTGATCTAGAAGCATGTTGCACATTTCGAGATTTTGTGAGCTAGATAGTACTTACTAAGCTTTATGCTTATAGATGTATTTCCTCTTATTGCAGATAAAGGTAAAGGCAAGCAATTCTGAAGGAAGACGACGAAGCGGTGCTGAGTAGAGTGTGTGTGGTGGCTGATTATGGAGAGATCTTTGAGACGAGACAATTTAGTTATTTGAATTGCAATATTTAAGTTTATTCAAATTTCAAGTTCTTGCTTATGGAGATTATAGAGTATTTGAGTTTTGGATAGTTTTACATGCTCAATTTCTTAGAGTAAAGATTCCATGTCATTTCATTTAGCATACATATCCTTATGATTGCATTGGATGAGTAGAAGTGTAAGTAGTTAGAGATATTGATACTTTGTTAGAGGAAAAGGTGTTTGTGCCAAGATAGTATCAATTTCCCTTTGAATCAAGTTTTTATTGCTTAAAAATGTTTAGAAAAGTTGCAATCACATTTCATAATGCATTAGCAAGGTTGTAGAACATGTATTTGGCGTTATGAATGCATAGGAGTCAAGATTGGTACAAACTCTATTGTTAAAGTTTATATAAACTTGTTTAGTTTATTTTCTTCCATAAAAGTCCTAAATTCAAGTTTATGGATTCGTTTGATTGGCTAAATTGTTTAGGAAACTGACATAGAGTATAGAAATGGTGTCGTAGTTTGATATGGCTCGAAACTGAATGAATGGTGGACTTAAGAAGCAAGAGCCGAAAACCTGTAATTCTGATTACAGGCGTACCAGTCGACTGCTACGTCACCAGTCGACTGGTACGGGCAGTTTGAGTTGGGTGAGGCTTGTTTCAATAAGTATCAACTACGAGTTTTGAGAAGGAAAGTGTGATATGGTAGCATGCATGACTACTTAAGTTAGAATATAATTGTTAGAAGAATTTAAAAAAAAAAAAAGATTTCCGCATTTTATTTTTAGTCATGTATCAAAAGTAGAGAAGTAGAGAGAAGTAACGATCCGTCTGAAGGTAGAGAAGGCGGGTCGCTACATTTTATCCCTCCAAAGGATGATGAAGGCAAAGAATTAGAATCTTGGCGTTGGACGGCTGAACAAACCCGGAAAAGTGAAGCCGACGCGAAGGCGGTGGTCACCCTACAATGCGGAATGAACAAAGACCAACTCATCAAGGTTGGTCCATTCACAAGTGCAAAAGACTTGTGGAACAAGCTCATAGAACTTCATGAGGGAACCCGAGATTCAAGAATCGCAAAGAGGGACTTGTTCCTCAACCAACTTCAAAATCTCTCCATGAAGGAAAATGAAACCGTAAGTGAACTCCATAGCCGGTTCAAGGAAGTCCTCAACGGACTTCATTCTATTGATGAAAAGGTTGAGAACCGCGACCTTGTGAGGTATGTGTTAAAAGC
This sequence comes from Boesenbergia rotunda, assembly GCA_024364735.1. Lineage (NCBI taxonomy): Eukaryota > Viridiplantae > Streptophyta > Magnoliopsida > Zingiberales > Zingiberaceae > Boesenbergia > Boesenbergia rotunda. The sequence goes on along the minus strand of JAGFNQ010009329.1, from coordinate 2,521 downwards.
ATTTCCAAGGAATGCTTTGTGGTCATCCATGGTGGATGCCTACAAAGTTTCCAAGGATTTATCAACTGTTAAACTAGATGATCTATTTTGTGAAATGGAATTACATGAAATGACTAACAAAGGTCCCAAGGAGAAGGGGATTGCCTTAATTGCAGGGGAAAGATCCAACAAGAAGAAGAAGGAGAAGAGAAGGAGAAGGAAGCCTCTTCATCTTCATCCTCTTCCGAATCCGAGTCCGATTCCGAGGAAGATGGCAGCGGGTCTTCTTCCTCCGAGATGGCAAATTTTGTGAGAAGGATGATGAGAAGGGGTCGACGCTTCAAGGGTAAAGGTAACCCTAGTGAAGCTAAAGTTGATAAGACTAATGCTTCTTGTTATGAGTGTGGCAGGAAAGGGCATTTCAAGAGTGAATGCCCAAAGCTAAAGAAGAAGGAGGAGAAATCCAAGAAGAAGGAAGAAAAATCCAAGAAAAAGAAGAAGGCCTTGAAGGCCACTTGGGATGAATCCTCCTCAAGTTCATCCGATGAAGAGAAGGAGGAGAAGAGTACACGGCACGTGACACTCATGGCTCTTGGAGAAGAAAGCAGTAATGAATCCTCCAACTCCTCAAACGCGGCTTCATCATCTTCGAATGATGAAGAGGTAACCTCTCCCGAACTTGAAAAATGTCATAGAGCAATTGCATGTTTAACCAATATGTTGAAAAAGTCAAAAAATAAGGTTAAATCATTGCAATTAGAAATTGAACAATTGAAGTCATCTAGGGATGAGAACATAGACGACTTGCATGTTGAAATGTTAGAGGATAAGATTAAGTCTTTGAAAATTAAGGTTGAACAATTGAAATCCTCCAGGGTTGAGGATGTAGATGATTTGCATGTTGAATTGTTAGAGGATGAAAACAATCATTGAAGAGTGAGGTTGAGAGACTCAAGAATATTCTTGAGAAGTTCTCAACAAGCTCAAAGACCCTAGACATGATTTTGAATGCTCAAAGAGCAGTCTACAATAGGGCCGGTATTGGTTACCGACCCAAAGAACATTCATTTGTGTCCATGATGTCTAGGACTGGGGTTAGGCCACTTAAGACACCCAAGGCTCAAAAGAAAGTTGTCAAGGCATGGGTGTCTAAGTCTTGTTTAGTAAATGCTTTAAGTCCCAAGGTGTGGGTACCTAAATCTTCCATTTTTCGAATTATGTAGGTTATGATTGAGGGGGAGCATCTATCAACTTGGTTCGTTGATAGTGGGTGCTCCAAACACATGACCGGAGATAGATCATTGTTTACCACACTTCAAAGAAAAGATAGAGGTAATGTTTCATTTAGTAATAATGGTAGTCTTAAGGTTATAGGAATTGGGGCATTCAAATATCTGAATGTCTTAGAATTTCAAATGTCCTTCTAGTCAAGGGGATGCCATTTAATTTCCTAAGTGTCAGTCAATTGTGTGATGCGGGTTACACAATTGATTTTCAACCAAGTCAATGTCTAGTTAGACAGCATAACACTTTTGACACGGTACTAGTAGGAACAAGAGTAGATAACATTTACCAAGTATCTTTTAAAAGTGCTATTAATGCTTTTGCTAAGTGTCTCATGTCAAAAGAAGAGGAGTCCACCCTTTGGCATCGGAGGCTAGCACATGTTAACATGAAGAATATCCGGAAGTTGGCCAACAAGGGATTAGTTCGTGGCTTACCAAGCATCAAGTATGAGAAAGAAAAGATTTGTGATGCATGTCAAATGGGTAAGCAAACAAAATCTGCACATAAAGGTAAAAGCACTGTAAGTACTTCTACCACTTTAGATTTACTTCACATGGATCTATTTGATTGTAGCACTATCATATCATTGAATGGAAGTAGATATTGCTTTGTTATCATTGATGATTTTACTAGATATACATGGACTTATTTTCTTAAATATAAGGACCAAACCTTAGATGTTTTCATTTCTTTTTGTAGAAGAGTTGAAAATGAAAATCATCAACCATTAAGACAATTAGAAGAGATCATGGAGGTGAATTTCAAAATCAACGCTTTTTAGAATTTTGTCAAGATAGAGGGTATAGACATGAGTTCGCCACTCCTAGAGCACCACAACAAAATGGTGTTGTAGAGAGGAAGAACCGTGTTTTACAAGAGGTTGCACGAAGCATGCTCAATGAGTACTCATTACCTAGTTACTTGTGGGCCGAAGCTGTAAACACAGCTTGCTATGAGCAAAATCGAGTCATCATCCATAGATTCTTAGGTAAGACTCCCCATGAACTTTGGTTTGGGAAACCACCTATGGTTAAACACCTTAGGGTGTTTGGTTGTAAGGTGTTTATCCTAAACACCAAGGATCACCTTGGAAAGTTCACGGCAAAGGCTGATGAAGGAATACTGGTCGGGTACTCCCTAGTTAGCAAAGCCTATCGAGTCTACAATAAGAAATCTAGATTGGTTAAAGAGTCTTCTGATGTTGTCTTTGAAGAAATTCCAAAGGCCAATGAACAACCAGAAGATGAAGTTCAAT
>JAGFNQ010009328.1:0-101394 GCA_024364735.1 Boesenbergia rotunda | reverse complement strand
GATCCTAAATCTGCCTAATATAATGGATAAACTATTAATATTCTATTAATGGAATGATGATGATCACTCGAGTTCCCAACTCAACTTAGAAATCTTATGTTCGCTACAAATAATGTCTCTGAAACTTCCTTGTATGATTAGTACAGATCAATCTCGATTTATTAAGGTATCATCCTTATCTAGTATCTGATTGACTTTAAACTATAAGTGTTGGTGCTAAGAGCACAACATTAAACCCAAAGTTTTTTATGTATTCTTAAGGCTAAAGTTTTGTTTGTTGAAATCCAACAAGTTGTGTCAAGTGTACAAGAGCATGTTACTTAACAAATGTTAAAGTTTTGGTTAGGAACCAGACAGTGACTAAGTCCTAGTAAAGCTAGGCAATTGAAGACCTGGTTGAGAATCAAGCTGGAGCTAAGTCTGGGTTGGAAACCAAGCAAAAAAGTCCTAGTTGGGAAACTAGGTGAATCAAGTCCAAGTGGAGTAAGTTGAGAGCTAGAGGCTTGACATATAAGTCTAAGTGCAGTAAGTTGGGAGATTAAGTTTGATAACTAAATCCAAGTGGAATCAGCTAGGAGCTATAGCTTGACCACTCAATCTAAATGAGTCAATTGGGGTTGAACATCTAGATCCAAAATAAATGCGAGTAACTTTATATTCTATATCATACTCATTACGCATAACAATTATAGGGAAGCAAAGTTTGACCGTTCCAAGCAACCGAAAGGAGTCTAGGTGACTGGCTAGTGATAACTCTCGACGAGTGAAATCGGAGGATCCAAGTAGCTGTGTCAAGGTCGGGTCGACCAGAGCATACGGGCGACCAGAGCAGCTTTTAGTCGACCAGGAGATGATGTTATTTAGTGATCCGAGCGAGTTAGGTCAAGATTATATTTGACATCTCTTCAATCGACCGAAGGGCCACTAGGTGACCGTAGAACATGATTAACGTTATCTATCAGATAAATATTACAGTCACATTAGTAACTTCCAAGCGATCGAGGAGGCTCTAATCGATCAGGGATTACCACGTCAATAATGGGGAAGGGGTATATAAAGGGTCTCGAGATAGAGTTTTTAAAACTCATTCACATTATTCCTTGCATTCTTATACTTGTGCTCTAGTGCTCTCGTATCTTCTATGATGTGACAATGACACATTGCGAGTGACAATTAATGACACGTTGCGACCAAGAAGCAACACCCAAAGGAATCTTTCATTTTTGTGTTGTTATACTTGCTTAGTTGTACTCAATTTTTAATTTTTTTTGGTTGCCTAAGGCTTTCTAGAAATGAAAAATTAACACATGTCTATTTTTAATATAATTGATACATGTCATACAACTTGTGCATGCTTAAATTCTTTTTATTCAATTAGTTAATCTTTGCTAAGTTAAGTTTTATAAGATTTTTACTGTGCTACTTTACAATTAGTTATCTTTTAGTTATTTTCTGCTCGTAAAATGCTATTCACTTTTCTTCTAGTATCGAGTTTGATTCTACAATAAAGACTTTACCCGTTTAGCATCCGATCAACTTTGTCTTGCCAGAACTTCTTGTATCATATATAACATCTGATTAACATTGACCTGTCAAGACTTCTTCATTACTAAATATTTGATCCTCCTTGACCTATTTGGATTTTATTTCTCATGTCAAATATCCGATTTTCCATGACTCATTCAAACTTCATTCTTCTGCCAACTTTTTATTGAACATTCAATCGTCAAATGTCTAATCAATCATGATCCGCTTGAACTTCGCTCTTGCCAACTCTTTGTTGAACTTTCAACTGTCAAATGTTCAATTGGTTGTGACTTACTTAGACTTTTTTTGAGGGTCAATTTCCTGTTGAACTTTCAACCATCAAATATATAATCAATTATAACTCACTTGGACTTCTCCATTATAAAGTATTCAATCAAATTTATCCTACTTGACTCTTCTCTCTCTTGTCAACAAATATTTTGATCATACATCGAAACTTTACTTAAGTCAAACTTAATCAACCAAGCTAGCTAATCCGATCAACCTTGATAAGAAATTGATTGCATCAACGTATAATTTCTTAAACACTCATTTACCACAAGTATTTGATAATATCAAATCTATACTGGTCCATATAAAGGTAATGAAATAATCTGGAATGATTGAAATTAGTAGGGGACTAAACATATAAATGGTATAACTACATGGTACACTTACATTGTCATACAAATATTATAACTAAATGAGTGCACTTGTATAGTGTTTGATTCATTTTTTATCATGCACCTAACTAAATAAAAGGACCCACTATAAATCTATAATTAAATGAAAAATACCTTCTATAACTATAAAAAAAAAGACGCTTGACTTTTCATTAAGTTTTTTTTTAACAAAATGAAAACATCTACACATCTATTATAACTAGATAAATACAATATTTATAAGTAAATGAATACACACTAAGACATGCTATAATTACCATGGACATTTAATTCAATTAAACAAAGGTACAAGATATTTATTATAAATAAAAAAAGCAACTGCTGTGATAAAAAAAACAGACATTTATCCCATTTATATAATTAATAAAAAATATTTTTAATATTGGTGTGCTAGAGATATATACTTTGCGTAAGTTTTATCAGCTTAACAGTGCTATGATATACAGATATACGTAAAGCATAGATATCTCTGTATTTAAAGGTTTGGGTAGCAATTTCATATCGATCCCGTCGATGCATCTTCTCTGGATTCATTTCTGTCACTTATTAATTTTTTAATTCAAATATCAAGCTTTCAAGTTGACTAATTCAAAAAATAATCAATTCAATTCCATAAAAATTTTCTACCGATCATAAAAATAAATTCAGAAAACACCAATGAGCCCAAGTTTCTTACCGTCTCAGATAAATCTGCAGTTAGCTAGCAAACATTCTTTAACATCTTCTAATTCAAATACTATCCAAATGAAATCATATTTTTTATTCAGGGAAGAAAATGCACTTACCAAAGGAGCAGCTAACTTGGCAGTAAGGGCTTCATTCTTTTCTGAATATTCATTCAATTTTGCTTTTGAAATGCTGGGAGGAGAATATCATAGATCGGAATCATATCAAGTTACAGAGATGAATTATGGTAACAAAACCACAGAGCATCCTACTTTATAGCAAATTAATTAGGCGTCAGAGTATATTGGTTTGGCATTAATACAAACAACTGAGATCTTTATTAGTGGAATTGAAACACAAAAAACCTATATAGAGTTTGGTTTATTTCAGAAACTACAAAAACTGAGATCTTTCTCAAGTAGTTCAAATCCAGAATGTGATTTCAAATGAGTAACTTCCATAAGAAGCAAATTAGAAGTTGTAGAGCCAAAGCAACAATTTAACAAGAGTCATGCATGAGAAGCATAATACCTTTGTCCACACACCCTGAAATCTCATTAAAGATCACAATGATGTGCTCAAGAGAAATGCAAGTCTAGTTGACTACTGACTGCATTAATTGGCTAAACTTGTATTTACCCTTTTAACAATCATCAGACTGGGCTGAACCACCAGGTATTCATTAAAAATTAGCAAAGAAAAAAAAAATCTTTCACTAGCACCAGGTAAAATCATTACACCAATATTGTTCCTTTGAACATGAAATGCTGATTGGCATGCCTCATACTGACTGATGTGAAAGACCACGTTGCAGCTTTACCAAATTATACCTGAATAAATATGGAACTACAATCTTCAAGACTGAATCCAAGTTAAGTTGGCAATTGACGCAAAAGAAAGCAGATTGCACTTGACACGTAATGACTCAATGAGTTCATCCTTCTAGCTTGTTCCTTAAAAATTAGTAGATCATCCAAGCTATGCTCAACTTCCTGGGTAAGATTTGTTGCTGGTCAATGAAGGTTTTCAGCCTTACACAACTTGCACGAGTACCAAACTAATGGGCAGGGAAATGCAAGACAAACATTAGATGGTATGACTAGTATTTTTTTCTCATAAATGATGCTTGTTGAGAGACTAAAACCTCTCCTCATTGTCAACAAAACAACTTCTTTTATCTCCTTTTTATGATAATTTCCCCACCAGCATTCGCCCTCTACTCAAGATATTGGATGACTTGCACTTTCTTTCCAAAAAATACTTGTTTCAGATCAAATATTATCAAGATGAAAAAGAAATGAACTGAAAAGACTACAACAAACCTGTGTGTTTCATTCGGTGTAGTCTCAGCACTTAATTGCTCTAATTGTTCCTTAATGTTGTGATATATTGTCAGATGTTATAAAAAGATGACCTTGTCAATTGAAAAATAATATAACAAAATTCTTTAATTATCAATTTATGGAAACAAATTAGAAATACAAGCGCACTAATGAAGCTCATATAGATTTCTACCAAACCGAAAAGCCTCAGATATGATAACAACTGCATGTAGCTTTACTTGTGGTTCCAGAAGGATTACAAGCTTTCATAATAGTCGAAGGAAACACTAGGGAATAAGAAAACACAGTGGAAGAAAATCAACTTGCTAACGAAGATGCAAGTATCTGGTTTTTGGCTTTAAAGTCTTAGTGATAGTTTTATCCTCTAACCAAGTACTCCTTGCATCTTGCTTTGAGAACATAATTATGTGAAAATAAAGGTATGTGCATAAAGTAGGGGTAATCCTGAATCTAAAACTTTTTGTCATTGGACCAGCTACTCTGACTTTTAACTGGGCAGAAAAAAACCTAATTATGTTTGACTTTTAAACCAAAAATAGTTGTGGAATAAGCATAGAGCAATCAAAGGAGAGAATATGCAGCTTCCTAATGAAAGAAGCTTAGGTGCTATCATGAAAGACTACTACAGCCAAAAAAATGCAGAATTCTTAGTAGTGAAGGCATGACTCAAGAGTTATTGTAGGAACTGAGATCCTCTACACCAAATCTATTCCAAAGTCTGTACCATGACATTGTAGGAGCAAGTCTCTTCTGTTGGGATCAGTATTGTAAATAACGGTAGGAAGTGGTGGTGATAGGGGGGGGGGGGTAGTGATCACCTGCTGCCTAGGCGGTTGAATTTTTTTTACTATTTTATACATAATAATATAAATAATCATTATTCTTTATAATATTTATTTTTAATAAATATATTAATTAAAAATTAAAAATTTAAACTTAATATTTTAAATATATAGATATATTAAATTAATGATATAATTTTGTTAGACTTTAATTAAGTCTATTTAAAGTATCTCAATCATAGCTAGGATTTGATTAAAATTATTAATATAAAGTTATTTAATTAAATCCTAACTGACCCGTGTATCCTCTTTCGGTTGAGCGATGCGTGCAGACTCGTCGTGAGGTCTCGGGTGACGCCTCCGGGCCTGTCGCTAGGCTCAGATGAAGCACCCGGGCTCGCGCGACACATCCGGACTCATCACCAGGCCCAAGCGACGCATCTAGACGGGTCGCGATGATGAAATGGTGGCGGCGGCAGTGACGACAATTCTCGGCGTAGCGGTGGTAGGTGGTGAGCTATCGCCTAAAGCATCACCTCAGGCTAAGGCGATACAATTGATGCCCGTCTCCCACCTAGGCGCCGCTTCGACTGCCATTTAGAATACTAGTTGGGATCAATCTAAATTGTGGTAGAGTCAGTTTAGTATATTTCTATTCAATAGAAGAGCTACCTTGATTTTTGATGCCTATCATGTGTAAGTATCCCAGGTTGATTTTGATGTGATCAACCGAGTCGAGTTAGGTCCTATGGTATTTGATCCTTGTGTCTAAGTGTGCAGGAGTTTAAGAGCACAAAAAATAGAGAGGAAGATACAGCGAACAAGAAGGATGACACGGGAAGGGAATCGACGGATTTGGTGCATCCAAGGGACGAGAAGCTGTGGAAGAGTACACTGGTGGACGAGAAAGGCGTGCGTGTCGTCGGAGGAACGAGAAACCGAGGAGGAAGCCCGTTTAAGGAGAAGGTCGGAATTGAGTTCGGGTGAGCTCAACTCCGGACAGCCAAGGCATCACCCATGCGCACGGGAGCGGAAAAGAACAACTTGGAAGTTGATCTTGAAGATCTGAGGTGCCTCAAGTCTATTTGAGGGTCGTCTCGGGTGCAAATCTTGAAGCTACCACTGAAAGGCGTGAGGGCGCCCTCCGTCCTAGTTTGGACTGAGAGCGCTCTAGTTTGTAACTAAGGCTCCCTCGGTCAGATCTAGAACGCCATCGATCACATCTAGGGTGCCCTAGAAGAACAGTAGCCATTAGGCTACCATTGCTGCGTGGATAAATCTTTATCCATTGGAGGCGCCTTGAGTCACATCTAGGGAGCCCTAAATATCACGTCAGCAAACGGTCACTTTGACCATTGGGCTATAAATAGTCCCTTAGAGCTATGATTAATATACAACAACTGTAATCCATCTTTCCTAGTCTTTTTGAGCTTTCTAACATTTATAAGAGGCTTCTCCACCTTCCGTAAAGGAGATCATTAGTGCGCTTTTCACTACCTTGGATTAACAACCTCCCCGATAACAACCAAATAATTTCTGCTAGTCTCTTACTTAATTTAAGTTGTTTATGTTGTTAATTTATTTGTTCAACTAATCTGTCATGGTCCAAAAGGAAAGAAACATGATTACCAACATGTATCTAGCAAACACCAAAGACTCCCTGATTTGGTGCTCCGTGATAATCATCGTGGTTGTCAAAATAAATTCAGTAAGTTTCTTTTGCTGTTATAAATACACATAACTTACAGAATAGCAGGGAACAAACAGAACGCACTGTTGATGCCAGAGTTGTGAAGAAACAAGAAAGCATCAATCAATGAGGCACCCCTTTAAGCAGGATAATAATGAACCATGAAATTTAACCAAAATACAGGAGAAGATGCAGCGAGTGAAATGCTCCTCAGGCTACGTAGTTACATGTATGGACTTTGTATTATTCTGCTGCCTCGGAGGGCTCCGGAGCCGCTTCCAACAATCTTCTCAAATTGACTTCAGTCAAACTTAGACCCGTTGCTGGCACATAAAGATAAAGAAACAAAACTTCAGGAAATAAGTTGAAGTCCAATGTTTATCTGGTGCTCTAAAACATTAAAACCCCAACGTATAATTTCAAGACAAAACGAACAAAGTGATTCCCCTTTGAATATAGCTTCAAAAGAGGGAAATCACTTTTTTCTATCAGTTGAGAAGGGGGATCCGTAGAAGGTATCTCCGTCGACGGATCCGAAGAGATCCGCACCGATCAACTGAGCTCCGATTCAATACTAGAGATGTGTTAGGGTCTACATACGAACGAAAAAAGCCGTTCGTCACCGCCCAAAGAATCGTGGGAGATGGTGTTGCGGTACCGCAGCTTTCCGGACACTAGACCCTCGCTTCCACCTCACCGAATCGTCGGCGGAGAAGCAACCCAGAATGATTCACCGTCGAGGCGATTGAATCTCGTCTCGGGCATCAAAATTCAAAACGGCCGCGCACGGCCCGGTCCGGTCGGGCCCATTTCTGAGCCTTTGACTACGGACAATTAGGTTCGAGGTGAAAACTCCTTGCAAATGTCAATCAAACTTTTCAATTTGAAATCAACTTTTCTTTCTTAAGCGAATATATATATATATATATATATATAGTTAAAGAAATGGGAAATTGGCTTTAAATCCCCGATGGCAGGTCAAACTCTGCCCTCAGTCCCTAGGTCAGAGAAAATGTATTTGAACTCCTTGCCAAAATCTGATGTCTCACTACAACTCCCTTGAAAATGTGATTTTACTTAATTGCCCATGATTTTAATTAAAAGTCATATATAGCTCAAATTTTTTGCCCGAACCATCAACTGTAACGCCTTCCTGCCAGAACTCAACATCCACTTCCTTCTCTAAATTCAGACGAACAAAGCCGACGTTGATGCATTGAAAGCCAAAATCGAAGAGGCGATCACATCTTTGCAACTCATTTTTCTGTCCGAAGCCCCAACTAGCAACGCCACGCCTTCTTGTCGTCACTCAAAGAGGCGATCACACCTTTGCAGCTCATTTTTCCGCCCGAAACCCCAACTGGCAACGTCACGCCTTCTTGCCCTAACTCAAAGAAGCGATCACACCTTTATCAGTGAGTCTGAGTTTGATCTTTTTCGATTGAATGATTCCATGAGATTTGCATTTAGTTTTTTTTATTATGTGTATTCCATGAGATTTGCGTTTAGTTGTTTAGATTATGGGATTTTGTATGTGTTTTTGGTTGATTGTCAATTTGATGGCCAATATTTAGTTGATGGAGAAAAAAATTTGTGTTACATTGATCTTCAGTTTATATGAATATTAATCTTCAGTTTATATTTGAATAAAATGTTATATTTTTTGTGAATTAGGTCGAAAATGGAATCTGGAACTGGGTCTTGCAACCTTACATTTTTGGGTAGTTGTAAGTGCAAAAATGAGTTGTTTGTGATTTCAATTTTCAGTGGTTGTAGTTTGCTGGATATATTTGTGAGTCTTGGCAAAAAATGTGCGGAGATTACTTCTGAATCTATGATTCTGCAATACATAACGTCACAACATAAGATGTACGCGACTTTGAATGACGATGATGATATCCTGAATATGATACATCTTCATATGTGTTTGAAGCTCAGTATGATCGATTTGAGAGTAGAGAGTAGAAATGCATACATTGGCAACCTAAATTTTGAGAGATAAAATATATTATATCCCTGTTCATATTTTTGTTTTGATAATATGTTATGTTACTTTTATCATAAGTGCATATGATATGGTTTATTTGGCACTACTAATCTTATTTAAATTCAATATCTTTCATTATGTATGTATAGTATGTACTTATTTTTTACTTATTTGTGTCTGGTTCATCTTAATAATTTTGTATCAAACTGGTAAGGGTTGAGGAGGAACAGACACAATCTAAGAGTCATGAGGAGATTGAACAGACCTTGTTGCCGAATACTATAGATGCTTGGATTAATTGCATTCATGATGAAGGGCAAACATTCACGGATGCTGCTAATTTTAGAAGATGTGTTAAAAACTATGTTGTTGCTACAAGACGCTCATTTTTATATAGAAAAAATGACAACGAGAATCTTATTGCTATTTGTAGCGAAAGGAGTCGTGGATGGAGAATTTATGCTTCAAAATATAAAGCAGATTGTATATTTGAGATCCAAAAATGTAACCTGCAGCATACATGTGGTGAGAATTGTTGGAAACGGATGGCTAGAGAGGGGGGGTGAATATAGCCAGACACTACAAATCTTGCTCTTTCAAATCTTTCTCTGCACTTAAGTTAGCAGCAGCGGAAACAAAGCATATGCAGAGAAACAATCTTAACAAAAATGCAGAAACAAAGAATACAAACCAAAGATCGCTAACAAGAGGGTTTAAAGGTTCGGGGATAACTTGCCCCTACTCCTTGGCGTGCCCTTAAGGTGGGTGATCCCTTGATCGTCGGCAGATCAAGCCCCGGTGTTCACCGGATAGTAGCAGCCTCCTTCTCGGTGGAGAAACCTCTCCACAAGTGATCTCAAGAAGATACAAGTTAAGCACAGAGACACTCGAGAAGACAAGCTCACAAAGATGTAACAAGATCGCTCAAGCACAAAGCAACAGAGAGCACGAACACAGCCCAGCCAAACTTCCCAAGTTTCTGTCTTGTTCGCCTCCTCTCCTCTGCATCCAGCTTTGTCACTTAAGCTCCGGCTCAACGTCGCCAGCTCCATCAGCACCACTGACTCACACCCTGACCCACTGACCTCTCTGAGCATTCAGTCCACTGGACACTCCTCCAGCTGAGCCTCCGTCAGTTGCCAGCCGCGCCTTCGTCAGTTGCCAGTTGCGCCAGACGCCGTTGAGACCTGAAAACACAATAGATCCAAACCTGCTCCAAGGAAAGCCTCCCATTGACCCTCCTTGAGTGTTTGAATCACCTGCTATCACCTGCACACTCTAACAGAGGCTTAGCAATGCATATCAAAAAGAAATCAGCAAGTAGCAGAGAATCGGCAGTGAAAACAGACTTCTGACAGCATATTTGAATTAAAGTTCTGCTCCTGATCGGTCCCCAGACCGATCAGAGAGGAGCCTGATCGGTCAGCAGACCGATCCAGCAGTCTTCTGCACACTCCTGATTGGTCCCCAGACCAATCAGGCTCCAGCTTGATCGGTCACCAGACCAATCAGGCTTGAGTGAACAGTGATTCTTTAATCAAATCCTAAGTCTCTGATCGGTCACCGGACCGTTCTGGACCTGATTAGCAAGGGAACTCAACTCACTGTTCGCTCCCTGATCGGTCACCAGACCGATCAGGAGCTGTGCAGTGAGTGAAACACACACTCCCTGATCGGTCACCAGACCGATCAGACATCGCTGGATCGGTCACCAGACCGATCCACGAAGGAGCAGCGTGCCAACTCCCTGATCGGTCACCAGACCGATCCAGGGACGCAGACCTAGCCTTCCAAGCTAGGATTTCATTCACCTTAGCCCTCCAAGCTAAGGATTTTTCAATCTAACTCACCAAGTTGGGAATTTGCACCTAACCCTCCAAGTTAGGACTTTTCACCTAGCCCTCCAAGCTAGGACTTTTCACCTAGCCCTCCAAGCTAGGACTTTTCACCCAACCCCTCCGGTTAGACCTTCATCCAACCTAGCCCTCCAAGCTAGGCACCTGACCCTCCAAGCCAGGACTTTTTCACCTAATTCTCCAAGATGGGAATTTGCACCTAACCCTCCAAGTTAGGATTTTTCACCTAGCCCTCCAAGCTAGGACTTTTCACCTAACCTTCCGAATTAGGACTTTTCACCACCTGGCTTCACTCACCAGGACCCGGCTTCACTCACCGGGATTTCCAACACCTAGCTTCACTCACCAGGACCCGACTTCACTCACCAGGATTTCCAACACCTGGCTTCACTCACCAGGACCCGGCTTCACTCACCGGGATTTCCAATCACCTGGCTTCACTCACCAGGACCCGGCTTCACTCACCGGGATTTCAACCTAGCTTCTCAAGCTAGGACCTGGCTTCACTCACCAGGACCCGGCTTCACTCACCGGGATTTTCAATCACCTGGCTTCACTCACCAGGACCCGGCTTCACTCACCGGGATTTCCAATCACCTGGCTTCACTCACCAGGACCCGTCTTCACTCACCGTGATTTCAACCTATCTTCACAAGCTAGGACCTGGCTTCACTCACCAGGGTTTCATGCCCAGTCCCCGACCAGGACTTTAACCCAAATTCGCTCAACCAAACTTAAATCATTATCAAACACCAAAACAACAACCGGGCCAGACTGCATCAACAATCTCTCCCTTTTTGTTGTTTGACAACCCGATTTAAGTTTAGGTATCAAACAATTGAAGTCCGTTCAATTCTCATAAGGGAATCATGATCCTCCCCCTATAATAACCATAAACTTAATCAATCATTTTCTCCCCCTTTGTCAAACATCGAAAAGGGTATGGTTATTAAGTTTTAAGCATACCTCCCCCTCAAACACGGGTCTCTCCCCAAACCCAAAATAATCAAAGTTAAGTTTTGAATTGCACATGAAAACATATACAGAATAATATTATGGTCAAGCATGTATATATTTCATATGGCAAGTAAGTCAAAGGATAATTCTGGAATTGCATATGAGTGGCATATACCATAAATGTATCATGGCAACAATGTATATGCATCATATGACAACAATTATCGCTGTTCCATCAGACTGATGATCGATACAAAAAAAATTCTAATTTATCTATGAACGATCAATTTTCAGAAAAATTTCTGTAATTCTGATTCGTTCAAGATCGGACTACATTAACACTTGGACTTCCATGTAAAGACATATACAGAAGTATATCATGGTCAAATACGTATATGCTTCATAGGACGAGTAAGGAATGCAACTGCATTTGAAACATAGTCCTGATTGATCTCCATGACCAACCAGGTCTGTTGATTACGTGATACAGAAGGATATCTGATTAGTCTGGGGAGCGATCAGATTTCAGAAAAATTTCGGAAACTCTGATACGTTCCTGATCAGACTGCATTAACAATTTGCATTCCACAACAGGGATGTAGACTCCATTGAGATTCGTTATTTCAGAAAAATTTCTGAAACACGACATTAAGAACAAGAGTCATGACTCAACAAATATTTTCTTATGAATTTGAACATTCCAACATAGGTTTGTATCAAATCAGTATTAGGTTTGTTTCACTTGAACAATTTTGTGCTCCCTTAATACCAGGTTTGTACCAATGGGTGATCAAATATGTTTCAATTGTGAACGGATTATATCATGTTTGTTTGTAGTATGATCATTAAACTGATACAATTCTATGGAAGGTGATTGGTCTCAGGAGTTTTTGGATCAATTTGGAATGATCTGGGAGTTCCTTGATCAAAATTGATCTGATCGGTCGCCAGACCGATCAGAGTGAGTCCTGATCGGTCGGTGGACCGATCAAGTATGACACAGACAAGTTTCTGAAACTAAGAAGTTTTAGAAACGGTTCTGTTTCAACGTTTGAACACTCTAAACCCTAACACAATCAAATTTAACTCCTAACAGAGTTCCGTTAAACAATACTCATGTTCCTTAACCAAAGAAAACAACATGATTTGCATCTCTTTAACTAACATGTATATTTTCAAATCATGCAATATCTCCAATATAACTTGAGAGTAAAATTCATAAATACAAAGTTTAAAGTGTGATTCTAGAAAACATGGTGAATTTGAAAGTGATCAACATGTGATTAAATTTCAGAACATGCCTATATAACATTAGATTTCATGATACAAACTATGATCAGATTTCATGATACAAACAAAAGTATGATCAATCTTTCAAAAACATGCTTGTATCAAATTTGTATCAAACTATGATCAATTTCTAAATTCTGATCAGTTCAAGGTATGTTTATAACATGTTTGTACCAAGATTCCAAGGTTTGTATACATCCATCATAAAATTCATAATCATGAATAGCACATAGTGTAAATCATGGCATACTCATCTAGGTTCATCTCAAAAATAAGAACACTTAAGCCTAAGATATATCATGTGTTGTTGGCTAACTTCAAGACTTACAGTGAGCTATAGAGTTCAAACCTAATCATGGCATATTGAAGTTAAAACTCATGGATTGAATTGAAAAGTCATACTTCCAAGTGTGTATTACAGTCATGGTTCCAACCGATTTGAAATCAAGTTTGAGTTAGGCTTCCGAAATAGGTATGCATGCACTCATTTGAATAGAAAATTCATAGACATGGATAGCACACATGATGAATGCATAATTTTATTCGGTAAAGATGAACTAGACAGTTCCTTCTTTGTTTTGAAAGCAAACTTGATCATGGAAGAATTTTAATACTAAAGTAGATCATACTTAAACATCATTAAGTTCTTTGACACATGAATTCCATAAAAAGTACTAGCCAAGGGTTCATATTGTTATAAAAACTAAAACAATAGAGATCAAAGTATTTGAGTCGAATTTTTCATAACCAACCATGTGAATGACAATTTTTTTCTTGGTCATGGGTTTGGAGCACCAAATATCAACCTCCCATGTTGATAGATACTCCCCCTCAAATAATGCTTATATAATTCGAAATATGGAGGTTTTGGGTACCCAAATTTTGGGACCTAAGGAATCTAAAATGAAAGACTTTGGCACCCATGCCTTAGTCTTTTTCTTTCTAACCTTTTGAACCCTAGAGTCATTTGATGATCTAAATTGGGTTCTTGACATTAATGATACAAAGGTTGATTCTTTAGGTCGGTAACCTATACCGGCCCTATTGTAAACCGCCCTTTGGGAGTTTAAGATCATGTCTAATGTTTTAGAGCTAGTTGAAAACTTCTCAAGAATATTCTTGAGCTTTTCAACTTCGCTCCTTAAGTCCTTATTTTCATTTTCAAGGGACTTATCATGCATAACATCAATTACTTCATCCTTAGAGGTTTTCAATTTTTCTACCTCTACCTTTAAGGATTTAATCTTGTTTTTGGACTTCTTAAGCAACTTAGTTAGACACGCTATAGTTCTATAGCACTTATCTAACTCGGGAGAGATTACCTCTTCATCATCCGAAGATGATGAAGGCGCGGTTGAGGAGCTTGATTCGTCTCCACTCTCCTTGGATGATTCTTCTAAGGCTACGAGAGTCACATGACAGTGATTCTTTTCCTCCTCCTTCTCCTTCTTCTTCTTCCTGTCACATGCCACAAAAGCCAACCCTTTCTCCTTTGGGCTTTGGTTAGAGATCTCATGTAGTTCCATTTCACAAAATAGATCTTCTAACTTAACAAAAGAAAGGTCCTTGGAAACCTTGTAGGCATCCACCATGGATGTCCACAAGGCATTCCTAGGGAAAGCTTTGAGCACATACCTCACAAATGTCTCGATTTTCTACCTTTTCATTTATGGAGTGTAGACCATTCAAGACTTCTTTGAACCGTCCATAGAGTTTACTTACAGTTTCATTTTCTCCCATGGTGAGACTTTGAAGTTGGTTGAGAAGGAGATCCTTCTTGGCTGTCCGGGTTTCATGAGTTCCTTCATGGAGCTCAATAATCTTATTCCATAGATCTTTAGCACTTGTGAAATGACCCACCTTGACCAACTGATCCTTGGTCATACCACATTGCAAGGTGACGATAGCTTTGGCATTAGCTTCCCCCTTCTTGACTTGCTCAGCCGACCAACTAGAAAACTCAAGCTCCTTTCCCTCATGATCCTTTGGAGGGGAGAAACCCTCCTTCACTGAGAACCATATGCTCATGTTAGTTTTGAGGTAGAACTCCATCCTTGACCTCCAATATGAAAAATCAGTGCCGTCGAGGAATGGAGGTCAGTTTGTGCTCAATCCTTCTCTTCCAGCCATCTTGTTGATAACTCTCGGATGTTAAGCCGTGAACAGAGCCCCAAGCTCTGATACCACTTGTTGGAAACGGATGGCTAGAGAGGGGGGTGAATATAGCCAGACACTGCAAATCTTGCTCTTTCAAATCTTTCTCTGCACTTAAGTTAGCAGCAACGAAAACAAAGCATATGCAGAGAAACAATCTTAACAGAAATGCAGAAACAAAGAATACAAACCAAGGATCGCTAACAAGAGGGTTTACAAGGTTCGGGGATAACTTGCCCCTACTCCTTGGCGTGCCCTTAAGGTGGGCGATCCCTTGATCGTCGGCAGATCAAGCCCCGGTGTTCACCGGATAGTAGCAGCCTCCTTCTCGGTGGAGAAACCTCTCCACAAGTGATCTCAAGAAGATACAAGTTAAGCATAGAGACACTCGAGAAGACAAGCTCACAAAGATGTAACAAGATCGCTCAAGCACAAAGCAACAAAGAGCACGAACACAGCCCAGCCAAACTTCCCAAGTTTCTGTCTTATTCGCCTCCTCTCCTCTGCATCCAGCTTTGTCTCTTAAGCTCCGGCTCAACGTCGCCAGCTCCATCAGCACCACTGACTTACACCCTGACCCACTGACCTCTCTGCGCATTCAGTCCACTGGACACTCCTCCAGCTGAGCCTCCGTCAGTTGCCAGTTGCGCCAGACGCCGTTGAGACCTGAAAACACAATAGATTCAAACCTGCTCCAAGGAAGCCTCCCATTGACCCTCCATGAGTGTTTGAATCACCTGCTATCACTTGCACACTCCAACAGAGGCTTAGCAATGCATATCAAAACGAAATCAGCAAGTAGCAGAGAATCGGCAGTGAAAACAGACTTCTGATAGCATATTTGAATTAAAATTCTGCTCCTGATCGGTGCCCACACCGATCAGGGAGGAGCCTGATCGGTCAGCAGACCGATCCAGCAGTCTTCTGCACACTCCTGATTGGTCCCCGGACCAATCAGGCTCCTGCCTGATCGGTCACCAGACCAATCAGGCTCCAGCCTGATCGGTCACCAGACCAATCAGGCTTGAGTGAACAGTGATTCTTTAATCAAATCCTAAGTCTCTGATCGGTCACCGGACCGTTCTGAACCTGATTAGCAAGGGAACTCAACTCACTGTTCACTCCCTGATCGGTCACCAGATCGATCAGGAGCTGTGCAGTGAGTGAAACACACACTCCCTGATCGGTCACCAGACCGACCAGACATCGCTGGGTCGGTCACCAGACCGATCCACGAAGGAGCAGCGTGCCAACTCCCTGATCGGTCACCAGACCAATCCAGGGACGCAGACCTAGCCTTCCAAGCTAGGATTTCATTCACCTTAGCCCTCCAAGCTAAGGATTTTTCAATCTAACTCTCCAAGTTGGGAATTTGCACCTAACCCTCCAAATTAGGACTTTTCACCTAGCCCTCCAAGCTAGGACTTTTCACCTAGCCCTCCAAGCTAGGACTTTTCACCCAACCCCTCCGAGTTAGACCTTCATCCAACCTAGCCCTCCAAGCTAGGCACCTGACCCTCCAAGTCAGGACTTTTTCACCTAATTCTCCAAGATGGGAATTTGCACCTAACCCTCCAAGTTAGGATTTTTCACCTAGCCCTCCAAGCTAGGACTTTTCACCTAACCTTCCGAATTAGGATTTTTCACCACCTGGCTTCACTCACCAGGACCCGGCTTCACTCACCGGGATTTCCAACACCTGGCTTCACTCACCAGGACCCGACTTCACTCACCAGGATTTCCAACACCTGGCTTCACTCACCAGGACCCGGCTTTACTCACCGGGATTTCCAATCACCTGGCTTCACTCACCAGGACCCGGCTTCACTCACCGGGATTTCCAATCACCTGGCTTCACTCACCAGGACCCGACTTCGCTCACCGGGATTTCAACCTAGCTTCACAAGCTAGGACCTGGCTTCACTCACCAGGGTTTCATGCCCAGTCCCCGACCAGGACTTTAACCCAAATTCGCTCAACCAAACTTAAATCATTGTCAAACACCAAAACAACAACCGGGCCAGACTGCATCAACAAGAATAATCTACGTACTAGGGGACATCCTAAAGCTGATGCAACTTGGATCGCTAATGTGGTGAAAGACAAATTGAGAGAAGAGCCCTCTTATCACCCTTGTACAATTCAAAAAGACTTGCAAAGAGATTATGGGGTAGAGTTAGACTATCGCAAAGTATGGAAAGGCAAGAAATTAGCGATGCATGATATTCATGGTACAGAGACGAGATGCTACGATAGGTTAAGATGGTATTGTCATGTTATTCGAAAAACAAATCCTAGCAGTATTACTGAGTGTGAGGTTGATCCCGTGACTAATAAATTAAACGACTATTCATTTGTTTTCATGCATGTGCAGTTGATTTTGTTACTGGTTGTAGGCCGTTGATTTTTTTGGATGAGACTTATATAAAGAATAAGTATAAAGGTAGTATCTTAGTTGCTGTGTTGAAGGATGCCAACAATGATCTTTTCACAATTGCTTATTCGGTAGTGGATGCAGAGAATGATGATAATTGGGAATGATTTTGTTATCTTTTGAGAAGTGTCCTACTTTCATATCAAAGTATTCCATTCAATAAGTTCACATTTTTCTCCGATAGTACCCTGGGATTATGAAGGCAATTGAGCAACTATTTGTGGGTAGTCACCATTCGTATTGTTTGAGGCATTTGGTGGATAATTTTGTGAAGAAGGTAATTAAAACTCTACTTTTGTTTTGAATTTGAATTTGAATTTTATTTTAATACATGTTTTGAATAAAAAAAGATTTTTTTGTCATTATAGGTATTGCAAAGTTATCCAAAACATAACAAAAAACACTGGTCTTCGGTATTCAAGAAAGCTGCATATGCTCTATCTTTGCAGGAGCATGAACAACATATAAAAAATATCATAGACTCCATGCCACTTGCCATAGAATTTATTGTACATTCCCAGCCACAAAGTTGGGCAAATACTTTATTTCTTGGTGATAGATGGGGTGTTATGAATAATAACATGACCGAGTGTTGGAATAATTGGGTTAAACCAGCTCGTTATCTCCCTATTGTGGCTATGGTGGATCACATACACATACAAATCATGAACAGCATCGGCGATGTGAATCAACAATAGCAATGGTTAAAGAATTAAGTCCCAAAAAGGAGAAGGCTATTGCTAGTGTTTATCTTGAATCCTAAAATTTGAGAGTGCATTGGTCATGTAATTGGAGGTTTGAGATAGTTGATGGGGAAAAAATCCTTTGCTATTAATTTAATTGATAAGAGTTGTTCGTGCAAAACTTGGCAGATCAATAAGCTTCCATGCAAGCATGCTTGTGCTGCTATTGAGTCGAAGTCGTTGTCGTTGTATGAATTCTGTGATCAGTATTTCAAGATTGGAATGTATCGCCAAGCATACAAAGGAATTATTAATCCAATCTCAACCTTTGACATTAATGAGTCAAATCTTGATGAAGGAAATGAAATCAATGCTCCAGATATTCGTAGCCAGCCAGGTCGTAGGAGGACTAAGAGAATACCATCACAAGTTGAAACACGTGTGTCAAAGTGTAGTCGTTGTCATAAGAAAGGGCACAACAGGCGCAGCTACAAAGAAGCTATAAACTAGCTGTTATTCTCAAAATTATGTATGTTTGATTTGTTTGTAAACACTTGGTTTATTTTTGCAATCATTTGTATGGGTAGTCTGATACTTTTTGATATACACTTCTGCAGGAAAAAAAGATTGCTAGAAGGGGAATCATGCAGGGTCTTACGTTCGAGAAAGCAGACATGTTTGAGTGGCAACATTGGTGATTTACGTATTGGTTCTGGTTGAATGGCAACACCTTTGATGGTTCTGTTGTTGAAAAAAATGTGCAATATGTTTATGAACTTTGTATCATGTGTTAGTTATTATTGTGCACTATGGTTGTGTGGTGGAAACTAATGGTTGTATTTATGGTTTATATGACTTTGTATCATGTGTCAGCTATTAGTATGTTTATGAACTTTGTTAGGTACTTTGCAATATGTTCAATTTAGTTTGGTTGAATTTGTGAGTTTCATGGACTAATTCTGCCAGAAACTTGAGTACAAATTTGTGATTGTTTTGTTTTGTACAAGAATTGGTTTGTCTGAAGTTGATTTTTAGTTGTTATAGTATATACTACAGTTGTGGAGTGGAAACTTATGTTTATAGTGTTGATGCAGTCTGACCCTGATTGTTGTTTTGGTGTTGACACCAATTTTAGTTTAGGTTAATGAGATGATTGGGATTAAGTCCTGGTCGGGGACTAGGCATACCTAGTGGGACTAGGTGGAAACCCTGGCTTGGGAAGCCAGGTCCTAGCTTGAGAAGCTAGGTTGGATGAAATCCTAGCTTGGGAAGCCAAGTCCTAGCTTGAGAAGCTAGGTTGGATGAAATCCTGGCTTGGGAAGCCAGGTCCTAGCTTGAGAAGCTAGGTTGGATGAAATCCTGGCTTGGGAAGCCAGGTCCTAGCTTGAGAAGCTAGGTTGGATGAAACTCTGGCTTGGGAAGCCAGGTCCTAGCTTGGGAAGCTAGGTTGACTGAAATCCTGGTGAGTGAAGCCAGGTCCTAGCTTGGGAAGCTAGGTTGGATGAAGTCCCGGTGAGTGAAACTGGGCATGGAGTCTTGGTCCGGGGGACTGAGCACGAGGCAGAGAAGGCTGGGAGCCCGTTCTCTTGACTTAGAGTGGATTTGGCCTTGGATTGGTCTGGTGACCGATCAGGGAAGTTGGCACGGAGTTCCTTCATGGATCGGTCTGGTGACCGATCAGGGAGCATACAAAGACTTTGGATATGTTCTGTTCGGCTCCTGATCGGTCTGGTGACCGATCAGGGAGACTATTCAGATCGTTCTGGTGAACGATCAATTGTCGCGAGCTTCTCACTATAACCGATCAGGTTGGAACCTGATCGGTCAGGAGGTGCTCTGATCGATCCCCAGACTGATCAGGCCACATCCTGATTGGTCTAGTGACCGATCAGTAGGCTTGGGCTGTGAATCTGGAAAAACACCCTGCAATGGGGTGGATCGGTCTGGTGACCGATCCATGACTTAGGTCCGATCTGGTGATCGATCACGAAGAAGTCACGATTTCGGGTTTCTCACTAGGGACCGATCAGGCTGGAGCCTGATCGGTCTGGACCCATCCTGATCGGTCTGGTGACCGATCAGGAGTCACTCTGATTGGTCCGGTGACTGATCAGTAGTTGACAGCTTTAATTCAAAAGCACTGTCAGAGTTCTGATTGTGTTCTGATTTCCTATTGATACCTGTTCAGAGTCTTCTGATATTTGATCCTCTGTTGATTTGCTATGCTAATGACCTGCTAAGTGTGCAGATAACTCAGGTTCTCTCAAGGGGAGTCAAACGGAGGCTTTTGCTTCATCAGGTTTGGCAGTTTTCCTTCTCAGGTTTCAACAAACGACTGCGCCACTGAGATGCTGACTAGGGCTCGGCTGAGGGAAGCTCAGGGAGTCCAGGAGAGGTCAGGGTAGTTGGGCAGTTGCAGTTGAGCAGCTGGGAGCTGCAAAGAGGTGGCTGTGGCCTGGGATCAGTGAACGAAGACTTAAGAGCTTGGTGGCGAAGAAGTCTCAGCAACTAACGAACAGAAACGATTGAGAAGTTCTTGACCTTGTTGCGACATTTTTTTGAGCAAGCAACTGTAAATCTTGAGCAACATTCTGATACTTGAGCACTTAGAAGAAACAAGGAGCTTGGCGAGTCCATCAGCAAGAAGACACGAAGAGCAGGGAGTTCTTGCTTGAGATCTGTGCTGAGTGGAGCTCGGTGAGGAGTTCGCTTGTGTTCTTTCTGTCCTAAGTGCTCTGTAAGCTTCCTTTTGTTTCACTGCGCTTAATTTCTTCATTCTGTTGAAACGCTGTGGAGAGGTTACTCCACCGAGAAGGAGGTTTCATTCTATCCGGATTTTCCGGGGCTTGATCTGCCGACGATCAAGGGATCGCCTACCTTATGGGCACGCCAAGGAGTAGGAACAAATTATCCCCGAACCTTGTAAATCCTCTTTGTTAGCGTTTTGTGCTTGTGCTTAGTTTAGGGTTTAGCTTTTGCATCTCTCTGTTTTGTATTGTTTCTGCTGTGCTACTAACCCTTGAAGTGCAGAAAGATCTCAAAAGTGCAAGTAATTAGTGTCTGGTTACATTCACCCCCCCCCCTCTCTAGCCATCCAAGCACCAATATATAATTTATGTGACTTTGTACCATGTGTCGATTATTATTATGTTTATGAACTTGGTTAGGCAACTTTGCAATATGTTCAATTTACTTTGGTTGAATTTGTGAGTTTCATAGACAAATTCTGTCAGAAACTTGAGTACAAATTTTGATAAATAAGGTATATGTTATGCTTGATGTTTCTGTTTTATACAAGAATTGGTTTGTCTGAAGTTGATGTTGTGGAGTGGAAACTTATGGTTGTGTTTATAGTTTGTGACTTTGTATCATGTGTTAGTGCCAAAATATCCACAATAACAAGTGACCAAATGTCCCTAAACAAAGTCATCCATACTAATTAATGCATAACTTGCGTCCCAATGTACCTATAAGTTCAAATACCTCATTCGTGGAAATATATACTTGAAACTAAGTCATTTGGATATGTACCATAATCAAGATAACTTGCGTCCCAATTGAGTATACTTGATTCTGAGCCAAGTATACAAAATATTTCTTAGATATATACTTGAATTTGGATATTTCGTACCTAATTCTCTTGAATATATACCTAATTCTTAGTCAATTGCACTTGAATTTTTGAGTCATTGAGAGCTAAAGAGGGAGTCTCGTAACTGAATACTCAAATTCTGGCCAAGTATACTCAATTTGCTCAGACACATACTTGAATTTGGATATTTCGTACCTAATTCTCTTGAATATATACCTGATTCTGAGTCAATTGTACTTGAATTTTTAAGCCATTGAGAACTAAAGAGGGAGTCTCGTACCCGAATACTCAAATTCTGGCCAAGTATACTCAATTTTTCTCAGACACATACTTGAATTTGGATATTTCGTACCTAAGTTCTCAGACACATACTTGAATTTAGATATTTCGTACCTAAGTCTCTTGAATATATACATGATTCTTAGTCAATTGTACTTGAATTTTTGAGCCATTGAGAGCTAAAGAGGGAGTCTCGTACCTGAATACTCAAATTCTGACCAAGTATACTCAATTTGCTCAAACACATACTTGAATTTGGATATTTCGTATCTAATTCTCTTGAATATATACCTGATTCTGAGTCAATTGTACTTGAATTTTTGAGTCATTGAGAGCTAAAAAGGGAGTCTCGTACCTAAATACTCAAATTCTGGCCAAGTATACTCAATTTGCTCAGACACATACTTGAATTTGGATATTTCGTACCTAATTCTCTTGAATATATACCTAATTCTGAGTCAATTGTACTTGAATTTTTGAGCCATTGAGAGCTAAAGAGAGAGTCTCATACCCGAATACTCAAATTCTGGCCAACTATACTCAATTTTTGTCAGACATATACTTGAATTTGGATATTTCGTACCTAATTCTCTTGAATATATACATGATTCTAAGCCAATTGTACTTGATTTTTTGAGCAGTTGACAACTAAAGATGGAAGCACGTACCTTAATACTCAATTTGTGGACAGGTATACTCAATTTGCTTAGACACGTACTCAAATTTGGATATGTCGTACCTAATAATCTAGATGATGTACCCTAATCTCGGATTTGATTGTAGGTGTATACCACATAAAGTAATGTCAAATACAGATAGATGCATTTTTGTCTTCTACTTCTAAAGTATTGACTCTCATACTAGGTTGTCTATAGTCATAATAACCATAATGCTCTATTGTATATTTTGAGACCTAATCATCTGGATGATGTACCCTAATTAATTATGCAAAATACTTATTAGAACAGTAGTGTCATTAACCTTAATCCATATCATATTATCAACGATCTATGAAATATATACCTGAATGTTTGAGAATGATACCTAATTTTCTTGAATGTATACCTGATTCCGAGGCAATTGTACTTGAATTTTTGAGTCATTGAGAGCTAAAGAGGGAGGCTCTTACCTTAATACTCAATTTGTGGATAGGTATACTCAATTTGCTCAGACACGTGCTCAAATTTGGATATGTCGTACCTAATTATCTGGATGATGTACCCTAATCATTTATGTCAAGTAATTAACCTTAATCCATATCATATTATCTTTGAAACAAGAAAATTTGTCGAAAAAAAACTCACCTACATCAACTTTTTCTCGGATTTGATTATAGGTGTATACCACATAAGGTAATGTCAAATACAGATAGATGCATTTTTGTCTTCTACTTCTAAGGTATTGACTCTCATACTAGGTTGTCTATAGTCATGATAACTATAATACTCTATTGTGTATTTTCAGACCTAAAAATCTGGATGATTTACACTAATCAATTATGCAAAACACTTATTAGAGCAGTAGTGTCATTAACCTTAATCTGTATTATATTATCCATGATCAATGAAATATGTACCTGAATTTTTGAGAATAGTACCTCATTATCTAGAAAATTTCGTACCTGAATAATCTAGAATATTAGAGCACAGTTCATTCTGAATCAATTGTGCTTGATTTTTTTAGCAGTTGACAACTAAAGATGGTGGTTTGTACCTTAATACTCAATTTGTGGACAGGTATACTCAATTTGCTCAGATACATACTCAAATTTAGATATTTCGTACCTAATAATCTGGATGATGTACCCTAATCATTTATGTGAAGTACTTATTAGAGCAGTAGTGTCATTAACCTTAATCCATATTATATTATCAATGATCAATGAATATGTACCTGATTTTTGAGAATAGTACCTCTGTCTCTAGAATATATACTTGATTCTGAATCAATTGTGCTTGATTTTTTTAAGCAGTTGACAACTAAAGATGGAGGCTCGTACCTTAATACTAAATTTGTGGACATGTATACTCAATTTGCTCAAATACATACTCAAATTTGGATATTTCATACCTAATAATCTGGATGATGTACCCTAATCATTTATGTGAAGCACTTATTAGAGTAGTAATGTCATTAACCTTAATCCATATTATATTATCAATGATCAATGAAATATGTACCTGAATTTTTGAGAATAGTACCTCATTCTCTAGAATATATACTTGATTCTGAATCAATTGTACTTGATTGTTTTAGCAGTTGACAACTAAAGATGGAGGCTCGTACCTTAATACTCAATTTATGGACATGTACACTCAATTTTCTCAGACACATACTCAAATTTGGATATTTCGTACCTAATAATCTGGATGATGTACCCTAATCATTTATGTGAAGTACTTATTAGAGCAGTAGTGTCATTAACCTTAATCCATATTATATTATCAATGATCAATGAAATATGTACCTGAATTTTTTAGAATAGTACCTTATTCTCTAGAATATATACTTCTGAATCAATTGTGCTTGATTTTTTTAAGTAGTTGACAACTAAAGATAGAGGCTCGTACCTTAATACTCAATTTGTGGATATGTATACTCAATTTGCTCAGACACATACTCAAATTTGGATATTTCGTATCTAATAATCTGGATGATATACCCTAATCATTTATGTGAAACACTTATTAGAGCAGTAGTTATTGGATCTGGGATGGCTAGAGAGGGGGTGTGAATAGCCACCCACTAAAAACTACACTTTCGATCTTCTTGCAATCAGGTTAGCAGCGGAAAAACAGAACACGAAAAATAGAACAGGAAGAAGACAGAAAGAAAACAGACAGAAATGAACACCAAGATTTACAAGGTTCGGGGATAACTTACCCCTACTCATTAGCGTGCCCGTGAGGTGGGTGATCCCTTGATCATCGGCAGATCAAGCCCTGGAGTGAATCCGGCTAAGAAATTCTCCTTTTCGGTGGAGTAACCTCTCCACAGACAGTCTCAGAAATATATCAAAGTAAGCACAGAGACTTGAGAAGAAGCTTACAGATGCAACCTTAAGCACAAGCCCAGAAAGCACGAAGAAGCTTAACACAGAGCACAACACAGCACAACTTCACACAAGACCCTTCACTCAGTTCTCGTTGTTGTCTGATCCTTGTCTCTGCTTCGCCAGCCTCCTCTTAAGCCTTCCTTCTGTACATCAACAGGCTTCGTCATCCACTGACACACGGCTTCGTCACCCACTAACCTACAGACCCCTTCTGAGCTTACTGTAGTCATCTCTTCAGCTGAAGATTTAGGCCAGCCGCCAGCCGCAGAAGCCGTTGAAACCTGCAAACAGATACCAAACAAAATAGTCACAGTGAAAGCCACCATTGAGCCTCCTTCTTGGCTCTGTATTGTCTCTGTATCATCTGCATACTCACAGACTTATTAGCGAAGCAAATCAAACCAGATCAGAAGGAAATCAGAAGGCAATCAGAAGTCTGACAATAATTTGAATTAAAGTTCTGAGGCGCTAATCGGTCACCCTCACCGATCATACACCCTCCTGACCGATTAGACTCGACTCGGATCGATCCAGTGAAGTTCTGATCGGTCTCACTGACCGATCAGAGACAGGGGATCAGTCACCAAACCGATCCCTTATCTTACTGGAAATTATGATCAAGCCACCTAATCGGTCAAGGTGACCGATTAGGCAACCTCCTGATCGATCAGATTGAAGTTCTGATTAGTCTCACAGACCGATCAGAGGCCAGGGATCGGTCACCAGACCGATCACAAACCTACTGTGAATTCTAGGTGATTCCCAGTCTAAGCCACTGATCAGTCTCCTTGACCGATCAGCCCAGGCCTGATCGGTCTCACTGACCGATCAGGCAAGGGCCTGATCGGTCAGCCTGATCGATCAGGCCATAGCCTGACCGATCAGGCTCCTGCCTGATCGGTCCGGTCTATGCTGATCGGTCAACTGACCTATCAACCAATATTCTGTGACCACACAGAATGTTTCTGATCTATTTCTGATCGATTACCAGACCGATCGGACATCCTGGATCGGTCTTGTAACCGATCTACTATCAAGAGAGTTCGTGCCAACTCCCTGACCGAACCTCAGACCGATCCATCCAACTTACTTGATTAATTCATGGCCTAATCCTGACCATGACTAACTCAAGTTAGACCCTGAGTCCAGAGAACAGGCTCCCTTGCCTTCTCTGACTCAGTCTGGTTCAGAGAACGAGCTACCGAGCTCTCTCTGACCAGTACACTTAATGCTCAGTCCCCCGGACCAAAACTTCATGCCCAACTTCACTCACCGGGACTTAACCCAACCTAGCTTCACTCACTAGAACCCATACTTAATGCTCAGTCCCCCGGACCAAGACTTCATGCCCAGCTTCACTCATCGGGACTTAGTCCAACCTAGCTTCACTCACTAGAACCCAGCTTCACTCACCAGGATTTACTTCACTTAGCTTCACTCACTAGGATTTCCTTCACCTAGCTTCCCTTGCTAGGACCTGGCTTCACTCACCAGGATTTCATGCCCAGCTTCACTCACCAGGACTTCGTGCCTAACTTCACTCATCAGGACTTTTGCCCAGTTTCACTCACCAGGACTTCGTGCCCAGTCCCCGACCAGGACTTAATCCGAACTTAACTATCTGATCTCACTCAACCAAACTTAAATCGATGTCAACACCAAAACAACAATCAGGTTAAACTGCATCAACAGTAGTGTCATTAACCTTAATCCATATTATATTATCAATGATCAATGAAATATGTACTTGAACTTTTGAGAATAGTACCTCATTCTCTAGAATATATACTTGATTCTGAATCAATTGTACTTGATTTTTTTAGTAGTTGACAACTAAAGATGGAGGCTCCTACTTTAATACTCAATTTGTGGACATGTATACTCAATTTGCTCAGACACATACTTGAATTTACATTGCAAGAGTAAAAACCAACACAAAATTGTCAAATTTAATTAGTGGCAATTGACACACTAAAGAGGAAAGCAGTTGTCAATTGTGCTTACAGAATAAAAACCAACATTGCCACAGAATAAAAACCAACATCTATCTGTCATTACTAACAGAATACATTGCTTTACATAACTAAGTCATAAGTCTGTCATTACTACAGAATAAAAACCAGTATTGCTGCAAACCTATAAAAACCAACATCTATTTGTCATAAGAAGGCAAATTTGAAACATAACTGTACCAGAAATCATAAGAAGCAGTTAACTGTACCAGAAATCATCTGCTTAACATAACTGTACCAAAAATCATCTGCAATACATCTGAATTTGGATCCATAAAATGGCAAATTTGAAACTCTAATACATCTGCTTGAGCATAAGAAGCAGATAAGGTTGTCTATCTTCAGATGCTTTACATCTTAGTCAAATACCAACATTGCTTAACATCTTAGTCAAATACATTTTTTAACAATCCATTCTCATCTGATAATATATTTGAAGCAACCCGGGCCCGATAAGCGTCTATGTTGACATGATTTTGAAAACTCCAGATATCATCAATGTCATAAGAGAGGCACTCCACCCACAGGCAAATGTAGACACCACAATCAAGGGTAGCGCCTTGATGACGACAATGTTCTTTCACCACCTCTTCACTACCTATGGCAAATGTATGAAGATGCAAAATGCATCCAACCAAAAACTTTGCCTACAAAAAAGTAAATACTTTAATACTGTGATATGTTAAGATATATTGGAGTAGAATATTGTAAAACTCACATAAACTTTAGCAGTCCCAAATGCAAATGAATCAGGGTTTGAATTCCACAATCTGAATTTCCCTTCAGCTGGGTTAAAAACCAATAAATACCAATGTCATCTATCATTAATTGGGAAAATGATATATCTATATTTTCTAAATAGATCTTCATTTAGTTCCTGTAGTTTGCTCCTCATTGTGGATGTCAACCTTGCAAGGAAAGCACCATAATCTGCTATGTGTATATGCCTATATTTGCCATATTTCTGCAAGTGTTATACGACTTCTTTCTACACATTCAAAATAAGATATAATCATGTTTCTTAATCTAATAAGAATTAAAAATCAAATATCAACTATCAATTATCTCAGTACAACCATCAAACCTGTACATTTGTGTCCATACAGTAAATCTCAAATCCATAACTTGGACTGTGTTTTTTCATAATCTTCATATACACATTTATGATTTGACTATCAACTGACTCACCAAACAAAAAAGAACAAAATGTAGCTCCAGTTAAGCTTAGGAACTCATCTTGTCATATGACAACACTGCGGAGAGTAAAAAATAACATTACAAAATTGATAAGAAGTGTTTAGCAAAATTTCACATATTGAAAATAAACGTACTCCAATTCTTCCCTACTGAGAAAGTCTGTCAACAACTTTTTCTCTTCTTCAGCTGCTTCTTGATGCCCATAAAAATCAATTCTCTTTTTATATACATCCAATGTAGTCTTGGGAGGACTCTCCCTATCCTTAACATTTACTATCAAATTAACCTATATAAAAACATACTTAATAATGTAAGCTAAAATCTATACGTAGTTAGTAACAATATACAATAACATGCAAAAACTAGTAAATTTCAAAATAATGAATCTCGGATTTATACTTCATCTACTTGTTTTTTCCCCTTCCTCTTACGTTTTGGTGTTGACCTAGGAGAAGTCACAAGCATAGACTCCTTTCTTTTCGACACACGATCAGCTCTACACCTCACAATATCCACAATAGAAGATTGAAAGTAGTTGATGTTCTCTGCTTTCGAAGTACCAATGTCACTACCAGAAACTTGCTCTTTATTCAAATCAGAAATAACATCTTTTATCATCAAATCAACATTATCATCAATGTTGGCAGTTATCAATTCCACATTCAACTTCTCCAACCCAACAAGTTCTTTTTCACCACCCACTTCAACCTCAACCATCTTAGACTTTTCTAAAATCAAATCCTCACTAACTTTTTCGGCCTCCAGCTCACTGCTCTTAACTGCAACAATAGGTTCAAGCAACCTCTGGGTATTAGAAATTCCAGAACATCTCAAATAAAGTGACACCTGAAAAATATAAGTAATGTAGTCAAAAAATGTGTTGTCATCATTATTTAACATAATAATTTTATTATTTCTATATTTAGAGAAGAAGTTATCTGCTTGCCACATAAGAGTATCTCCTCATCTGGAAATGGTAATATATCTAACACCTTTTCATAATTATAAATAAAATGTCACTTCTATAATCATATCTATAAAAAACATACTAAAAACATGGCAACTTACCCTACTAAAATCAATTCTAGAAAATAAACTCTCAGCAACATCATCTTTGATTGATATCTTACTCCTTTCCCAGCAAAACAACCGGGGGAAACAACATAAAGAACATGCATATCCAAATAAAGGAATTCTTTCATACAACCATGCCTGAATACATATAGAGAGCAATATAATAATATTAAACATATCACAATTGCACTTGAAATATTAAAAACTCACCATCAAACCTACAGTACAACCATCTAAATACATTTTGCAACCAGCCTTTCCTTTGCCATTACCGATATGCAAGATAATTTGGTGGCACAAAAATCTATATGCTGCATCTCCCCATGAATAATCAAAGAACCTCGTCAAGTTATCAATGTAGGACATAATAAATCGAGGAGTGAAATGGTTGCTAACAAGAAAAATAACACAGTTAAATAGAAGACAAATAAACAACCTAATAAAATCATCCAGTTCAGATTCCTTCTCAGATCCAGCTAATGATCGCAAATTATCATGAATCATGGTCATATTTACGTTGTCAACTTTCCCTCCAAATAGCCTAAGAATAAAATTGGATTCCATGCTAACATCAAGATCAACTAGTTGCCCCATATGGGCTAAACCAAGGATAATGCTAAACTCAGTCAAAGTGAATGGAACTACAATGTTGTCACCAAACAAGAAAGAACGAGAAGGCAATAATTGGAATCTCTTTAAAACTAAATCAACTCTGGTACTACTGATAGACATCTCAGGCATCTCGAGTCATAGAGCAAGTGGAGTGCTTTTAATCCTCTCTTTTTGCTTATCACTCATAATTGGTATCACCTCATTCAGTACATCTTTGAAATATCCAGGAGAGCAACGGGAATAAAATTGTTTACTGCTCTTGGTCTTTCCCTCATCTTGCATTACTCTCCTCCCCTTATCTTTCACCATAAATTTAGTCTTAGCCTCCCTTGTGCTCCATGTAAGAGCTTTTTTTCTAATATCTGCATAAAAAGTAAATTCACCGAAAATAAATTAAGTTATCAGTCATACCATTATGTACAAACTATACAAAATTGGGTATCATATCATTTAAATTCAGTATCTTATTTAGTTTATTGATAATAATTACATAATCACCACATAACTCATTCAATCATTCAATTAGAGAAGATAAAATACAAACACATTTACTCATTCATACTCTAAAGTACAAATCCTAACCTTCTGGCCATCAAAGTGCTTAAATTGGGTACATTACTCAATTTATTGATAATCACTACAAATTACACAGATATCTCATTCATTACTTGAATTGAAGAAGAGATAATACAAATACATTCAGATAAATTATAATTTGAACGCCAAAAAACCTAATTTAATTCAACCTAACAAAATCAACAACACCCATGAACTAAAACTTTGAATTTTGACACAATTTTACAGAAACATACATAAACAATTATCTTAATTTCATTTTACAAACAAGATTAACCAAGAGGTCAAAATTTAGGGCACAGAAACATAACCGACCTTCTACTTGAGATATCTCTATTTCTGCATTTGGAATACACGCAGACCACTTCTTCGCGTTAGTATTCCTCTAGTTGTACCGATTACCACCTTTTTACTTCTTCAAACCCAACATTCGTCTACAATTCTTGGGTTGAAGGTGAAAGCCGGGTCTTCACTTGGTCGAAGATGAACGACACTTCGAATCGATGATTCTTGGGTTGAAGGTGATAGGCGGGTCTTCCTCTGGCTGTCGCCTCTCTGGTTTTTGTCTTCAACGCTCACCGGAAGTGATTTCGACAATCGTCGATTTCCTTCGATGCAGCTCCAAGCTGGGAAGAAGACACGGAGTGGAGAGAGTTTGAAAGTAAAGGGAGGGCAATTCGGTAAATTCATATGAGAGGGAGTTAAAAGAAAGAAGTAGGTGTTGCCAGGGAGTAGAAACGGAAATAAGCTGACATGGGGACTGAATCAGGATTTACGTTTCTGATCAGGGATTTAAAAGTCATATGTTCAAAAAAAAATTAAAAATTAAATAATAATGTGACATCGTAATTGTAGTGATCTCTGACGGATTCATCGTATTCCCAGAGTATAGTTTGATTCGACACGGCGGCTGGAAGTTGTCGACATTGTTCGAACGAAAAATTCAAAAAAAATATATTTTAAATATATTATAATATATTTAAAAATTGTTTGAGGTATCATTATTCATAGATAAAAATCTAAAAAATTAGAAAAATAGATTATAAACCGCCCATTGTGAGCGCTTCCCGATTTATTCTGACGGTCGATGGGAAACTTCCGTAAGGCTGAATCGGTCGTCCGAGATTGAAAAAACCTCGTTAATTATTTTTTTTCATGCATTTAACTGTGCTTTCAGGCTAGTTTTGCAGGGATCGGTGTTGGTGTTTTTTACTATGGCCTTCGGCCTGTGTGGCGTTAACTTCTCTTTACATGTTAGAGTTGTCATTCACTTTTGTTCAGCAAACTGTTTGTCAATGATTCCTTTGTACATTATGATGGAATCTTCTACGAGTAGATTGGCTGGTTGGACCTGAAAAACATTAACCAAAACTTTGCTTATCTATTTTTACAAACCAGCTAGTGAATGACAAAATAATTAACACTAAACAAAAAATGACAGTGTTTAATCTTGCTGCTATAAACAAAACAGAACTCGTCCATCAAATAATCTATCATGGTGTATATATTAAGTTATTCTATTTTAAAGATGGAGAATAGTCTTAGCAAAGTGGCTCTATTTTAAAAAACACAGCCAACTACAAAGCGGCCGATGGTCTCCGGAGCCCAGCTCCTGTCAGTGGCAGGTAGATATTTTGTATCTATCTTACACTGATTAATCCTAAAAGCAATGATTGATTCCAAAATTATGACAAGCCCGCATGTTATTTCATTTTTTTTTTCACTTCCCATCCTTGTTTTTCCCCATGCATCTTAGGGTGCGCCTCTGGGCTAAAGCCCCAATAACTATATACCTGGCTCCGCTCCATGTCTAAGAGTTGTCTGATTTTATAAAATTTTTCATTAGTTATCAGAGTAAATCAGAAAAAATTCACAGCAAGTAATATTGGATATATAGTGTGAATGAAAAAAGAGATGGTAAAACTTTAGTCCCACATTGAGACTTTCTAGTGAATGAAAAGTGAGGTGGAGAATAAAGAGACTCTATTGTGAATGAGACTTTAGTCCCACATTGGGAGTCTCAAGACATAAATGTTAGTTTATATTGTTTTACAAGCATGATAGTTGTGAACAAATTATAGGGAAGAGACTCTCTTACGTGTGGGTGCGCAGGGAGGGTGCAAATCCAGGGCCCGGATTTATTCTAAACCAAGTGAACTCGTGTGCGTGCACGACCTGCGCGCGTCAAATGTCCGACCGATCGGGATAAAATTTATCCAAGCAAATGAACCAATGTTTTACCAAATTTTTTACTCAAATGTAACTGATGTATTAATTTTGATTAATGCAAAATCAATAACCCCCAGACGTTTGGATCTGACCGTTAATTCGATCATTGAATACTCCTGCCTCAAGGACACCGTGTTGCGCAGGCCTTAGCAACTTCCTGGTCGGGAGACGTCTGACTATTGATCGGGACTACTGGTCGGGAGACTTGGTCGGGGGCTCGGAAAACTTCGCTCGGGATTAGGGGTGTAAATGAGCCAAGCCGCTCGTGAGCTATTCGGATCTCGGTTCGAAAAAAAGCTCGTTCGAGTTCGTTCGATTAAGTTAACGAGCCGAGCTCGAGCTCGATTTCGAGCTCGAAAACATTATCGAGCCGAGCTCGAGCTTAGCAGTATTTGGCTCGTGAGCTCGCGAACATGTTCGTTTAGAGGCTCGCGAACGTGTTCGTTTATAGGCTCGCGAACGCGTTCGTTAAGAGGTTATATATATATATATATATATATATATATAAGACTTAAGAGATCGATTCCAAACCCTAAGTCCTAACCTGCGGCTGCGGCGCCTCCCTCGACCCCTGTCGGCGCTGTCGCGACTCTCGCCTGCGGGCTGCGGCTGCCTCTGTCGCGTCTCTCGCCAGCCTCCCTCTCTCGCGATACCCTAACCTGCGGTGCCTCCCTCTGTCGTGACTCTCGCCTGCGGCGCCTCCCTCTCTCGCGTCTCTCGCCTACGGCGCCTCCCTCTCTTGCGATTCCGAACCCTAACCTGCGGCGCCTCCCTCTCTCGCGTCTCTCGCTTGCGGAACCTGACCCTGCGCCGATCCCTCCCTCCTCGTTGCCGCCTGCGTCGATCCCTCCCTCTCTCGCGATTCCGTTTCCTATTTACAAGTAAAGATCCTAAACCAATCCCTATAATATTTGTTTAGATTTGCTTTATATGATTTTTATCATTTAGTTTTGTTATTAGAAATTGCAATGTTATAAAACAACAGGGAAGTTATTGCGGAGCTGAAGGAAGCTGGTGCTTCGTGGATTCAGTTTGATGAGCCAACCCTTGTGAAGGATCTTGAATCCTACCAGATAGAGGCATTCACAAAGGCTTACTCTGAACTAGAATCATCCTTGTCTGGCTTGGATGTGCTTTTCTTGCTGGTTTATGTGAATTGATTAATCTAATCGGGATATGCTTTTCTTGCTAGTTTATGTGTACAGGCTATCTTCTCAGCCAATGTTGTTGCCCAGTCTTCCAGAAAGTCATCTCCTAGGGTGACCAATGAAGAAGTTCAAAAAGCTGTAATGTATCTTAGAGTATAGTTAATTTTTGGTTTCTCTGAACCTCCTAATGATATTTGTTCTAGGTTGCCTTTGTTATTTAGGTGTTTTTTTTCTCTTAATATATATTTTCCCTTTGTTTCTAATTTTAGAAAATATATAAAATTTTAGGTACAATTTTAGATACACAAATAAATATGCTTAACGAGCTTGATTACGTGCTTAACGAGCTCGAACTTGAGCTTGATTATGTGCCTAACGAGCTCGAACTCGAGCTCGATTAATCTTAACGAGCCAATCTCGAACTAAGCTCGTTTGACTTTAAAACGAGCTGTTTTCGAGCCGAGCTCGAGCCTTTCATGAACTCTTTAATTTTATTACGAACCGAACTCGAGCTTAAGAATTAAAGCTCGAATCGAACTCGAGCCGAATTCGAGCTTAGGGAAAAACTAATCGAGCCGAACTCGAGCCTCACACTGTTCGGCTCGGCTCGGCTCGATTGCACCCCTACTCGGGATCTCGGGAGACTTGGTCGGGAGCTCGGGAAACTCAGCTCGGGAGATCTACTCGGGAGCTCAGGAGACCTGGTCGGGAGCTCGGGAAATTCAACTCGGGAGATTACAATCTGCATAAAAGGCAACTCGGACCACTCAACAGTTAAGTTGAAATTATTTTTTATAATTTTAATTTATTGTAAATTCTTCGAAAGGAGTCCATTTCCTCCGACGAGTAATCCATCAATCTAGCGTTCTTAAGTCAATCATCACTAAAAAAATTT
Organism: Boesenbergia rotunda; assembly: GCA_024364735.1. Lineage (NCBI taxonomy): Eukaryota > Viridiplantae > Streptophyta > Magnoliopsida > Zingiberales > Zingiberaceae > Boesenbergia > Boesenbergia rotunda. The sequence continues at coordinate 66,673 of JAGFNQ010009328.1, read as the reverse complement.
CATCTCTTAATTCGTCGAAATTAAAAATCAATTCTTAAATATATGAAAATTTTAAAAATACTTTACCGCTACGTCCTTACACCGAGTCTTCACTGTTCTTTGGTGAAACACAAACCTACCTCAGCACGTTGCATTAGTTCTCGCGTGTCGTTGGGTCTTTAAGAACTCTTTGGTCAAATTAACAGAAACCTACCTCAGCCATGATTGACGTTGCATTAGTTGAAGAAGACCAAGCTCCATGGAAATTCTCGCGGCTCGATCGTCGTATTCACAACTGGAGCCCGGCCGGGGCGAGCAATATGCATGTGTTATTTTAAATAAAAAATATTGAATTAGATAGTAGACGAATTTAGAATGACCAATTCGATTTTATAGAAATTTTTCATCGGTCATCAAAGTAAATTGGAAAGTGCTCGCAGTGGACAGTCTAGAAATTTAGTGTCCTAAGATTCCGTCTCATTTTTTAAAAAAATTATTATAAAATATATCATAATTAAAAATTAAATTATAAATATTTAAAATAATAATTAATCTTCGTATTATTATACTTTAGTCCCGGAAGCGCATGTGTTACTTCAAATGTTCCATCGTGGGGACGTCGATCATTATCTGAAAGAGGAGACGGGAATTAACAGAGACAGGCGTCAACGTGTGGGATTCTCCAACCTGAAGAATCCCATAAATTGCTCCGAAGATGAACGAACGTACTCGGATTGCCAACTTCCACTTGTTTTCCTCTTGCCTGTACCCGACGCACCGGCAAGCGTCAGAAAGCAGGGGATTCAATTATAAGTGGGATATATGGTGGGTGGGCAACTGGTGCATTGAATCCGACTGACTTTAGCTAAATCTTTGCTAAAGTTTTGGAATTCTTAAAAAATAATTCATCAGATAATAAGGTAATAATTGGATCCAATTACATGAAATTTCATGAAAGTTTTTTACAGTCGTCGAAATAAATCAAGAAAGTATACATAAAGATCGATCCTATTTGTTAATATTTTCATATCCATTATCCATTAAAGAGAATAATTTCTAATAATACATCACAGTTAAATTTCGAATTTTAGATTTCTAATTAAAAAGTTTAACCATGATACTTTGCCACTAGAGGCAAAGTTTTGAAATTCATATAATTATTAGAGAAGGTTTAAATCTTATTTATCTTTTTAATATTCATGTCTTTTAATAGTTAAGGGTATAGTAAATGACTAATTCAGTCCATCAAATTTTTCCATCATGCTAACCGTTAATATTCTTGAATTTATTATCCATTAAAAAAATCTCTAATAATAAATCGTAATGGACTCTTAAACTTAAAATTTTTAATCTATCATTAGAAAGTTTAATCATAACATATTATGTCAGGATTTACCTTAATTTTACATGCATTATTATCATTATATTGTATAATTCAATATAAAATAACTCATTTACTTTAAGGAGGCGTTTGATAAATGGGTTTAGAAGGCAAGAATGAGAATGACATCTATTTCATTCTCATTTATGATGCTTGGTATACATGAATTGGAATCAAAATATGGATATGATACCCTTGATTTTATAACCCAACCTCCACTAGGTTATCACTAAACCCATAAACTCCTCAATCAAAAACCATTACCATTCCATCAAAAACCATTACCATTCTCATTACCGAATATATACCAAGCGCCCCCTAAATTTGCATATTTCATTGGAGTTTTTTTTTTTGTCTACATTTCCAATAATATTTATTTTCTTTTTATGTTTTAAAACCTTTAATATTGTTTTTTTATGTCCTTTCTTTCTTCTTAAACCTCAGATATCTAACAGTGCTTAAGTAGGAGACATGGAAATGTCACATTATTGTCGATGTCTATGTTGAGATTCTAGGAATTTATATATGTATAGTGTGTCTCAGGGTTTGTTACTATTGCTCAGCATATGGAGATAACGAAAATAAGCTTGGAAGATTATGAAATGAGTAGGAGACTAAACAAATAAATGTTAAACTAAATGGGTGCACTTATATTGTCGTACAAATATTATAACTAAATGAATGCACTAAATGAAAACATCTATTATAACTAAATAAAGATATATGCTATAACTTGAGGAATAAACTTGACAGAGTGCGCAGTGATATACTGATATACGTAAAGCATAGATATCTCTGTATTTAAAGGTTGGGGTAGCAAGTTGATCTCCATTCCGTTGATGCATCTTCTCCTGGCTTCATTCCTCGCTTGACGACGACGGAACCGACGAAAATTTGAAAGAGACGGAGTGAGAGGCGCAACTGAGGGATAACATGGCGGCCACCACTACAATCCCCCGCCGCTTGCCTCCCGGATCCCCCGGCTACGGGTTCCTCCTCTTCCGGCCGCTCCCTGCTCGGGTTGCCTGCTGCAGAACTTTCACGCTGCACCCGATCCTGCGTCGGCGACACAGCTCGATCGGCTTTGCGCCCAAGGCGGTGGCTGATGATCAGGCCAACGCTGAGGAAAGTGAGTCAAAAGAAACAGAGGAACTGTGTATCTCGTCGTTGGCGGAGAGGAAGGCGAGGAAAGAGGCCGAGCGGCGGACGTACCTGATCGCGGCGGTGATGTCGAGTCTCGGCATCACCTCCATGGCAGTCGCGTCCGTCTACTACCGCTTCACCTGGCAAATGGAGGTCGATTACTGTGTCCCCAACTTCGATTCTTCTCGTTCGATCGTTTCCTCCATTTTTAATGAATTCTATCAATACCAGCGGATTGATTTTGCAGGGAGGATCAGAGATTCCGGCGACAGAGATGTTGGGGACGTTCGCTCTTTCCGTGGGCGCAGCGGTAGGAATGGAGTTGTGGGCGCGGTGGGCCCACCGGGCGCTGTGGCACGCGTCGCTGTGGCCCATGCACGAGTCGCACCACCGCCCGCGCGACGGCCCCTTCGAACTCAACGACGTCTTCGCCGTCATCAACGCCTTCCCCGCCATCTCCCTCCTGGCCTACGGCCTCTTCCACCGCGGCCTCTTCCCCGGCCTCTGCTTCGGCGCCGTAAGAAACTAAACCGACCGCCAAATCTACTAAATTAACCTCTCCCAATCCGAACCCAACGCGGCAAAAATACTCATCAATCCGCGCAGGGCATGGGATTCACGCTGTTCGGAATCGCCTACATGTTCGTCCACGACGGGCTGGTCCACCGCCGGTTTCCAGTGGGCCCAATCGCCAACGTGCCCTACTTCCGCCGCGTCGCCGCCGCCCACCAGGTACCTCGCCGGTACAACTCACGGCGCCATCGCCCCTCGATCGCCATTAATTCGATACTGCAGCTTTTAACTTAATTGCTCGGGGACCCTGGCAGATCCACCACATGCACAAGTTTGGAGGGGTGCCCTACGGCCTGTTCCTGGGCCCGAAGGTGAGTGAGTCCCCCTCCCCTGCATGCACCGCGAGAAGTAATTAAGATCGATGGAGGACCATGCATGCAAACGTACTGCTCGTGGCACATCTCTAACCGGATCTAATTGCAGGAGCTGGAAGAGGTGGGTGGATTGGAGGAGCTGGAAAAGGAGATCAGCAGAAGGAATAAGCTCTCCGGCAGCTAAAACTGAAGTTCTTTCTAATATCGCTCGGTGGAGATCGGCCGGAGTAAATTACTAAAGCAAGAACACCTTTATTTTTTATATTGTAGCAGATTCATATGGACTAGTCAGAGCCACCCAAAGGGGGAAAAAATCATCCTCATTGTCAAAATTTGACAACCAGCTCGTTTGAATCGCTCGATAGCTAGTGATAAAAACTACATCATGGAATACAAATAATTCAACTCGAAAATATCTAGAAGGCAAGCAAAAGAAAGGAAAATGAGTTTGCCATCTCTTCTGTCACTCGGGTCTCTGTTTTTTCTTTCAATTGAATCAGTCAAAAAAAATCTAACTACGGCCATCGCTTCTCATTGTCCTCTCGATTAAATTAACCACTGCATTCTCCATCCTCCGTTGCCTCTGTTGCTCCTGCGAGAGAAGATGAGCAAGGTGAGATCGATCGTGTCGTTTATATGTCTTGGTTTCGTGCTGGTTCATCATATTTATATTTGCAAGCTTTGTGTGCAGAAAATAGTGGTGAAACTGGATCTACACGATGACAAGGAAAAACAGAAGGCCTTGAAGGCCGTCTCTACTCTTCGTGGTACACATACATCATCCTTGCTTTCCTCTAAGATAATTAATGATTCTTAATTAGACAAGAACTAACGCAAAAATCCATTGTTTAATAGGGATCGATTCGGTTGGACTGGACATGAAAGAGCAAAAACTGACCGTCGTCGGATCAGTCGACCCTATCGACGTCGCGAAGAAGTTGAGAAGGTCATGGAAGGCCAGCATAGTCTCCGTCGGACCTGCAGAGGAGAAGAAGGCAGAGCCGAAGAAAGAGGAAGGGAAGAAGGAAGAGAAGAAAGAGGAGCCCAAAAAGGAAGAGAAGAAACCCGATCCCCACGAGCAACTGATAGCTGAGCTTGTCAACGCACATAGAGGCTGTAATAGTCGCATGAACAACCATTACCATGTGCAGTGGGTTGAGGAGGATCCAAATGTTTGCACCATCCTCTGATCGATGCGTTTATTGTAGGATCGGAATGCACGTGAGAGGGTGGGGGGTGAATCACGTGTATTTAAAAAAAATATATTTTTCAGAGTAAAAAGAATGTGTTTGTAAAGTCGTGCACAGCGGAAACAAAAGAAACGATAAAAAATGAACACACAAAACACGAATGAGTTTTACTTCGTTCAGAGCCTTCGGCGACTCCTACTCGAAGGCCCAGGTCCCTCGGACCTTTTCTGTGGGCAATTCACTAAAACTCTCTACCGGAGACCCCCGGTAGAGTAGGCGAATACAGAAGATAGAGAGTGTGACAACCTCACACTTTCTAATAGAAATGAGTACAGATAATGCAGTAATAAAATCGTTACCAAAAAAAATTATCTGAATGAGTTTGGATGTTAAGGGTGGTCTTCCAGCAGTAATTGGACGTAGACGAGTTGGAAGACAGGCCGTAGCAAAAGAGCGTGGAAGCACCGAGCGTGAAAGTGTGAAGAAGAGATGATGGCGTGTTGTTTTTTTTTCTGTGCTAATTCTCATGCTTTTTATAGAGGACTTCTCGAGCTTTAAGTTTCATCCAGATCCTATTTTTGTGCAGCGCTTTATCCATCATTTGAAGTAGCACAACTCAATCTGATTTATCCATCATTTGAATTTCTATTAACAAACAAAAATAATAATAATAATAGGAATAGAAATTCATCTTACCCAAGCTGTGGATAATAATGATAGGAATGAATTTATTATTATTAATAAAAATAAATTTATTCTTTAATAAAATTTCAAATTAAAAAATAATGAGGAGTAATTTTGCAGAATTCACCTGCAAAATCAACTTAGTCCATATACCAAATAAACCCTGTAAACCAGAGTTAGTATAATAATAAAATGGACTAAAATGTGAAATATTCAAAGGTAATTAGATCCCGTCCACATCCGGACCAGGATCTAACCAGGACTCAACTTAGATCACCCAAATGGGTCTAAGTTGGACCGCGCCTAAAGTCCCAAAATGGGACCCGTCCTCACTGGTTCGCTCCTCCAGTGACTTACCTTACTTACCCTTTGTGCAGTTTTACTTGACTTCTTGACCTACCAGGACTTTTTGTCAGGACTCAACCACCCTGGTCTTTCTGCCAAGTCTCCACCAACTTGGTCTTCATCCAGTTGTCAGGCCTCGCGGACCCAACTGGACTTTCTGCCAGGAATCAACCATCCTGGATTTCAGCCTAGTGTCTGGTCCTAAGTCTTTCAACCCTGCACACTTGGTAAAGAGGTTAGAACCATAACAACCTAACTTTAACCTGTTTGTCATTCATCAAAACTTGAGTTTGACCGTTAGTGTAAACTACACCAACAATCTCCTCCTTTTTGATGCAATGACAACCTGGGTTAAAATTAGAAAAATAACATGTAACAGCAATAAGTACACCCATAATATGTAAATGACATGCTCTAAAATCAAGGTTGTTTTAATTTCTAACTCTTAACCGTATAACCCTCCCCCTTTGGCATTCATCAACATAAAGAGATATTAGGCAACCAAGTCTTAAACAAATAATAAGCACTCAAGGATTAAGAAAATAAAAATAGTGCTTAAAAAACAGACCAAGGTTCTGAACTAATCCAGAAGGGGGAAGTCAAATTCTCAATTTAACATAAAATGGACTAGGTTAAAAACATAAGTGTCTAAATTTGACTTCAATAAATCATGTTTTTTTTTTCAAAAGATATAGATGTAATGCTTAGAGACAAAAATCTAAGTATTTGAAACCACAGAAAATGATTGTTTAGCAAAAAGGATTTTCCAAAATATTTTCAAGGAGTAACAAAATAGTCAAACATGTTTACAAGAGTTTTTCAAAATAGATGAAAATATTAAAAAAAATATTTCAAGGGTTAAGGCATTTGTAGAAGATAGGGGTAATAAGTATTTTGTAAAGAAAATTCGCCCCATGTATATTTCTTTCTTGAAGATAGTGTTTTTTATTTCTTTCTTGAAGATAGTGTTTAAGGATAAGATTGTAAGACCAAATTTCAAGCATGGTTTTAACAAGCTAGATTCAAAGTATATTTTCAAACGATTTTTATAAAGCTAGTTTAAACAAAATAAGTGAAAGCTAAGGATAATTTTCCAAAAAAAATTCTTTCAACACTGTTTTCAAAAGAGAGAAAAAGGCTTAAAAAATTTAGGAATAGTTTGAAAACTAATTTCAAGGTTAAGTAAAATTCTCAAAAATAACCAACATATTTGAAAGACACACAAAATAAGAAAGATTTTGACTTAAGCTCCTCCTAAACTAAGTAAGAATCTTAGTCCATTCTAGATGTCTAGTTTTAGTTACTAGCTAACTATCTAAAGAATAGTAGTGTTCACCAGATTAGTCAAGTCAAGTTTTAGTGTCTAGCTAAGAAAAACTACTTGACTTGATCAATATGAAGTTGTTATTTAATGCCCAGACTTGCTACGATGCACAGACTTAAGCATTCTGAAGTCCAGGCAAAGTCCTATGCATCTCACAACCGTTCTATGTTTTGCAGGCACAAGCAAATTAACCTTAATGTGTTTTGTGAGATGCGGCTACCTAGATCTATAGGTTCATGCAGTTCTAGGGGTCAAACTTAGGCTAAGTCCTCCAACTTCGAAGTCAAGTTTTAAACATTCAACTCAATTTTGGAAATACATGATCAGGTTAGTATTGAAAACTGAAGTTTGAATACTAAAATTAAGTTAATTCAAAAAAAATTAAGTGTCAAGCAGAATATGTGAGTTGATTTATCAAAAAGGTAAAAATGATCAGGTTAGTCCTAGTCTACAACACACATTCCTATTAACCTCCTTAAATTGCTAAATTCAGATTCAGGTAGCGGTTTAGTAAATATATCTGCTAAGTTAGCCTTAGATTCAACATGATTAAGTTCAATTTCCCCTTTATTTACATGATCTCTAACAAAATGGTGCTTAATTTCTATATGTTTGGTCCTAGAGTGGTGGACTGGGTTTTTGGTTAGGTTAATTGAACTTAGATTATCTATAAAGATTTTAACTTTCTTAAACTCTAAGTTAAAGTCTTTTAAGGTATGCATCATCCAAAGTAACTGGGCTACACATTCTCCCATAGCTATATATTCAGCTTTAGTGGTAGATAGTGTTGGATCGAGAGATGCGATAGAGGGGGGGGGTGAATGTCGCAAATCGTTCGGATTTAAAAAGAGTAAGTGCGCAGCGGAAATAAGGCACGAAAACAATGCTAACACGGTCGTTTTACTTGGTTCGGAGCCTGTGTCGACTCCTACTCCAAGGCCCACGGTCGTTGACCGTTTTCTGCGGGCAATTCTATAAGTTCGTAAACCAGTTTACAATTATTGAATACAGAATAAGTGCAGTAAACTTATATAATAAGAATTATGCTCTTCTTTTACCGACGTCCGGAGTAGATCGAAGATTTCGGGGCAGCGGGACGTCGTCGGCTCGAGTTGGGCAGTATCTGGAGCAAAGCAAGAGAGCAGAAGAGCGTGGAAGTGTCCGAAGAGTTGATCCTTGAAGAAGGAGGTCGAGGGCCCTTTATATAGGGCCTAGGGGCGCCCTGGTCGACGGGGGCGCCCCCCACGTGGCAGCCGATCCGGCTATAGCTCGGTCGCCGTCTGATCCCATTATCCTCGGGATCCGGTTTGACCGGGGCGCCCGGAGGACTCGGGGCGCCCGGCTTGACCGGTCAAAGGCCTCATCTCTTCGGCTTCGTAGGGATGCGCTTCGACAGCTGGCAGTGGGGGCGCCCGCGACAAGCGGGGCGAAAACGCGTCGAGGTTGTTACATACTTGGGTTGACCTTGGGGGCGCCCTGGTCGTCCGGGGCGCCCTGCTCAGCTTCTGCCTCACTCCTTCGAGGCTCTCTGAGCTGCAGATACTCAGTCCTTCGATCCTGCATCCAGGGTTAGTCCAAATAACAATTATATTATTATTTTATACAGCCTTAGCTGTCTTGGTTCTGACTTTGGTCTCCAAAATGGAGCCCTAGGTCGAACCGACGCCTAATGTTCCCTTAAGGGGAACGCGTCCTCACCTACTCCTCTCGGGAGAGTTTTACCTGGTGCCAACCGGATCCTCCAGTTGGACTTTTGCCCGACAGTCCTTCGCCAGGTCTTGAGGTACCAAGCTGCCTTTCGCTTGGTGCCTAGCAGCCCTTCGCTAGGTCTTTACTTCTGGCAGCCCTTCGCCAGTGCCTAGCATTCCTTTGCTAGGGCTTTGTCCATTCTGGCAGTCCTTCGTCAGTGCCTAGCATTCCTTCGCTAGGACTTTGTCCATTCTGGCAGTCCTTCGCCAGTGCCTAGCATTCCTTCGCTAGGACTTTGTCCAGTCTGGCAGTCCTTCGCCAGTGCCTAGCATTCCTTCGCTAGGGCTTTTCCTGTACACTCAAAAAACTTGTTAGACACCAATTAACCCTTAACTTTTGAACCCTTTTGTCAATATCAAAACACAGGTTTGACTTGGGTGCAATCTGCCCCAACAGATAGGGCAACACAATGTTGCTTTCTACCGAACCAACTCACTAGTGAGGGTCCTAATAGTTGACACCCACCACTAGTACTTTTTCTATCTAACTTACAGCCAGCATAGTCTGAGTCAGAGAATCCAATAAGTTCAAATTGGGCTGTTCTAGGGTACCAAATTTCTAAATTTTCTGTCCCTTTAAGATACCTAAATATTCTTTTAACTAGGGTTAGATGTGATTCTTTAGCACATGTTTGATACCTAGCACACATACTAACTGCAAAGAAAATATCAGGTCGACTTGCAGTTAGGTAAAGGAGGCTGCCTATGGCACTTCTATAATACTTAAGATCAACAGGTTTGCCATTTGGGTCACTGTCTATGGTCTGATTGGTAGACATAGGTGTTTTGATTTCTTTTGCATTATCCATTCCAAATTTTCTAAGTAGTTCTCTAGTGTATTTTTGTTGATAGACAAAAGTACCCTCACTAGTTTGTTTTATTTGTAGCCCTAAAAAGAAGGTTAATTGACCTACTAAACTCATTTCAAATTCATTTTCCATTAAAGTTATAAATTCTTGCAAAAAATTTGAGTTAGTTGAGCCAAATACTATATCATCTACATATACTTGGGCTATAAAAATATCAGATTTTAAGGTCTTAACAAATAGAGTTGGATCAATTTTACCTTGGTTAAAGCCTTTAGATACTAGGTAGTTAGACAGTCTTTCATACCAAGCTCTAAGGGCTTGCTTAAGTCCATACAGAGCTTTCTTAAGTTTAAAAACATAGTCAGGATATTCTAAGCTTTCAAAACCTGGGGGTTGACCTACATAAATCTCTTCCTTAATTAGACCATTTAAGAAGGCTGACTTAACATCCATTTGATACAACTTGAATCCCTTATGGGCTGCATAACCTAAAATCATCCTAATGGACTCAAGTCTAGCTACAGGTGCATAGGTTTCATCATAATCAAGTCCCTCTACCTGGCTAAACCCCTTAGCTACTAACCTGGCCTTGTTTCTAACTGTTTCACCTTGTTCATTAAGCTTGTTCCTAAAGACCCATTTAGTTTCAATAAACTTTTTACCTTTAGGTAAGGGTACTAAATCCCAGACTTGATTACGTTCAAATTGGGCTAACTCTTCCTGCATAACTATGATCCAATCAGGGTCAAGTAAGGACTCTTCTACAGACTTGGGTTCAATTTTGGAAATTAAGGCAATCTGGCTAAGGTTTCTAAAAGCTGACCTAGTCTGAACCCTTAATTCTGGATCACCTATGATTTGATCAGTTGGGTGGCCTGAGCTAACTCGAACAGTTCTAGTTTGGTTGGTTCAGGTTCAGGTTCAATTAGATCATGGTCTTGGTCCTCAGTTGGGTTTTCATCTGGGTTGGTGCTGGACCTGATAAAATCAATGGGTTGATAGATGGTTTGATCAGATTTGTTTGGACTAGATTTTTCATCAAATTTTACATTTGTAGTTTCTTCAATCCTTAGAGTTGTTTTGTTATAAACTCTATAGGCTCTACTGGTAAGAGAATAACCTAAAAAGATACCTTCTTCAACCTTAGATGTGAATTTTCCTAAGTGTTCTCTCGTATTTAGTATATACACTTTACATCCAAATACTTTAAAATATTTAACATTAGGTTGTTTGTTATAGTAAATTTCAAATGAGGTTTTTCCTAAATTTTTATTTATAGTTATTCTATTTTGTACATAACAGGCTGTACTGACAGCCTCAGCCCAAAGGTATTTAGGTAGGTTGAATTCATTGAGCATTGTTCTGGTTGCTTCTTGTAGTGTTCTATTTTTCCTTTCTACAATTCCATTTTGTTGAGGTGTTTTAGGGCAGGAGAATTCGTGGTGGTAGCCATTTTCTAAACAAAATTGGTTAAATTTTTGGTTTTTGAATTCTCCGCCATTATCACTCCTAAGTCTTTTAATTTTCACCCCTTTTTCATTTTATGTTAGTTTACAAAATTGAGTAAATATTTCAAATGTTTCATCTTTATTTTTTAAGAATTTGACCCAAGTGAATCTTGAATAGTCATCGATGATTACTAAACAATATAGGTTCCCACTAATTGATTTTACCCCATGTGAGTCAAACAGGTCTAGGTGAATTAATTCAAGAATTGATTTAGTTTGAGTTCGATTAGTTGGTTTGTGAGTTGATTTAGTTTGTTTTCCTTGTTGGCAAGCATTACATATGGTTGACTCAAGGTTAGGTAATTTTGGTAGGCCTCTAACTAAGCCATTTAGTGTAGGTAGTTTTCTAAAGTGAATGTGTGCAAGTCTTCTATGCCAAAGCCAACTCTCATCCTTATGGGTTAAAAGGCAGTTTGCTAAGGGTCGGGTTAATCTAATTTCATAAATGTTGTTGTGCCTATGTCCTCTAAGTGTGATGTCGGGGTTGTCAGTGTGTTTGATCAGACATTCATTAGATAAGAACTTAACCTTATATCCAGTGTCACATAATTGACTAATACTTAGTAAACTAAAATAGAAGTTCTCAACAAATAAGACATTTTTAATTATAAAATCAGATTCAAGTTCAATATTGCCTAGACCAATTACCTTAAGTTTACCGTTGTTTCCAAAAGCAACGGTCCCTTGTCGTTTGTACTTGAGTTCTGTAAATTTGGTGGGATCCTCAGTCATGTGTCTGGAGCACCCACTGTCGATAATCCATTTATTTTCCTACAGTTAAGTAGGATTGATTAGAATTCAAGTTGAAGTTCAGTTTAATCTTTTTGAAAAAGTTAATTTTAAGTTAAGTTTACATTTTTAAAAAAGATTGAAAACAGAAAACATTTGAATTTTGAAAAACTTAAAAAGAATTTTTGAAAAAAAATTGAAAAAAAACTTAAAAGAATTTTTGAAAATAAACTTGAGAAAAAACTTTTAAAAAAATTTTGAAAAAAAATTTTGAGAAAAAAAACTTAAAAAGAGTTTTGAAAACAATTGAATTAATATTTGATTTTGAAATTTGAATTAATTAAGAGCTAAGTTTAAATTTTGAATTTTGATTTAATTGATATTTAAATTTGGATTTAAAAGGTAAGATTTTAAATTCAAGTTTGAGTTTTAAATTATCAATCAATGATTTGAACTTATTATCCTTATTCATCTCACTTGATCTAAGTTATCAAACAAAGGGATCCTATGATTTGTGTGAGATGAGTTTGAGTTTGATTCATAAAAGAAATTAATCTGACCTTTTGTTAGATTCGGGTTTGACAAGAAGTAGTTTAAAAGTATACTTCGATAATTAGCTTCCAGGCGGGAGGCGAGGCACAGGGGCCTTCTTTAGCGAAGCCTTATTGGAGCAACAACCTCTTTCTAGACAAAGCTGCTTAAGGAAGTTGTACTTTAACCCTACCTGTTGAGACACCTGGTCTAACTAGTCTAGGATGTGTCGAATAGTTTCGGCTAGTTCTCCCCGAGAGTCTATCTTGCGTACGTTATCTCGGACCCACCTATACTAAGTAGGTCAAGAGTCAGATTAATTTTTAAGACTAGTCCTAAGTGCCCAACTGGGCAAAGGCTGATTTTGAGGTGCCAACTAGTTTGGACCTCCCCTAAATGATAGGTGGGGTGTTTAGGGTCAATGTAATGAATGTCCTTTTTGGGAACATAATATTGATTCTGCCCTACTTGCTTTGTTAGGTAAGCTTTTGGGACCCATGCTTTACATTGCTTTTTGCGTGAGTGGACAAAGGAGAAAAAGGATCTTTGGGCCGATCCTGATTTAAAACCTATCCCAGACTTATTGTACATGCCCTTTTGTGATCCAAGTATAAGGTCAAGGTTCTTGGATCGAGTTGTAAAAGTTGCTAGTAGATCCTTAAGTTTTTGAACTTCACCCTTAAGGGTGGAGTTTTCATTTTCAAGTTCAGAAATTTTTGAGTTTAATTCAGTTGTGTTTTGATTTAGAATTTGCTCCTTAAGGTCTTGATTTTCCTTAAGGAGCTGATCAGTCCTAAGCTCAGATGCATCTAATCTCTTATTTAAGACAGAAATAATTTTAAAGAACTTTTCATTCACTGAATCTAAATATACCTTAGTCGAGCCGTCCGAAAATAGTCCGATCTCTTGGCTCGACTCGTATTCGGAATCCTCGTCTTGCTCCGAGTCCGATTCTGGTCCGGTTGCCATCAGTGCGAGGTAGCTTGCGTTCTTTGGTTGTTCATCGTCGGAATCGTCCGAGCTTTCATCCCACGTGGCTTGAAGAGCCTTCTTCTTTTTGTTCTTAGTGGGTTGGTCCTCCTTCTTGTAAGGGCATTCATGTTTGAAGTGCCCTTTTCTGTTACAGCCGAAGCAGATCATTTTGCTTTTACCTTCAGTGCTGGAGGGCTTCATTACCTTTTGAATATCTTTCTTTGAAAATTTGTTCTTCCTTCTGGTGAACATTTTTCTTACCAAGTTCACCAGTTGTTCTTCTTCATCTGAGTCAGAGTCTGACTCATCTTCAGGTTCTTCTTGAATTTTTCTCTTTGATTTGGCTTCTTTTGGTGAACCTGCAAATAAAGCTAGCCCTTTCTCGACCTTGGCGTTAGTTTGCTCATGCAGCTCTAATTCACAAAATAGTTCATCCAGATTAATTTTTGAAAGGTTCCTAGAAATTTTATAGGCATCTATAATAGATGCCCATAGTGAATTTCTAGGGAACGCATTTAACGCATACCTTATGATGTCCCGGTTCTCCTGTTTGTGCCCGATCATGTGGAGTCCATTCAATATGTTCTTAATCCGGGCGTGGAGTTGACTTGCTGATTCTCCTTCCTGCATTTTTATGTTAAATAACTTATTCAATAACAGATCTCTCTTTGTTACCTTTGCATCAGAAGTGCCTTCATGTAATTCTGTTAATTTGTCCCATAGCTCCTTCGCCGAGTCGGTTGGTCCAATTCTGTTTAGCTCCTCTTTGGTAAGTCCGCACTGGAGGGTGTTCTGAGCTTTGAACTCGGTCTGAGCCTTTTTCTTCATCTCCGGGTTCCATCTGTCGGGCTTCAGTGGAGCATTATTTCCCTCATCCATTGGCGGTGTGTAGCCTGTTTGAACTGCGAACCACTGATCCATGTCGGTCTTCAGATAAACCTCCATCCTTCTCTTCCAGTAGGGAAAGTCTTCCCCATTAAAGAGGGGAGGGCGGGCAGTGCTATAGCCTTCACCTTGGGCCATTTAAATTCTGTGCACACGAAATAAAAGTAGAAAAAATATCCCAAGACTGGGTCTTGGATTAGTAGTGCGGGAAAGGATAAACTTACGAAAAGCAATTTGAATGGTGTTGCACCAGATTCAAGTAAAACCAACGAACGAGAAAAATAACTAAATTTAGGCAAGAATACCAAATTTAGATCATGCAACAAAAGACACAAACAGATTTCCCCCNGTTTGCAGGGCACAAGCAAATTAACCTTAATGTGTTTTGTGAGATGTGGCTACCTAGATCTATAGGTTCATGCAGTTCTAGGGTCAAACTTAAGCTAAGTCCTCCAACTTCGAAGTCAAGTTTTAAACATTCAACTCAATTTTGGAAATACATGATCAGGTTAGTATTGAAAACTGAAGTTTGAATACTAAAATTAAGTTAATTCAAAAAAAATTAAGTGTCAAGCAGAATATGTGAGTTGATTTATCAAAAAGGTAAAAATGATCAGGTTAGTCCTAGTCTACAACACACATTCCTATTAACCTCCTTAAATTGCTAAATTCAGATTCAGGTAGCGGTTTAGTAAATATATCTGCTAAGTTAGCCTTAGATTCAACATGATTAAGTTCAATTTCCCCTTTATTTACATGATCTCTAACAAAATGGTGCTTAATTTCTATATGTTTGGTCCTAGAGTGGTGGACTGGGTTTTTGGTTAGGTTAATTGAACTTAGATTATCTATAAAGATTTTAACTTTCTTAAACTCTAAGTTAAAGTCTTTTAAGGTTTGCATCATCCAAAGTAACTGGGCTACACATTCTCTCATAGCTATATATTCAGCTTCAGTGGTAGATAGGGCAACACAATGTTGCTTTCTACTGAACCAACTCACTAGTGAGGGTCCTAGTAGTTGACACCCACCACTAGTACTTTTTCTATCTAACTTACAGCCAGCATAGTCTGAGTCAGAGAATCCAATAAGTTCAAATTCGGCTGTTCTAGGGTACCAAAATCCTAAATTTTCTGTCCCTTTAAGATACCTAAATATTCTTTTAACTAGGGTTAGATGTCATTCTTTAGCACAGGTTTGATACCTAGCACACATACTAACTGCAAAGAGAATATCAGGTCGACTTGCAGTTAGGTAAAGGAGGCTGCCTATCGCACTTCTATAATACTTAAGATCAACAGGTTTGCCATTTGGGTCACTGTCTATGGTCTGATTGGTAGACATAGGTGTTTTGATTTCTTTTGCATTATTCATTCCAAATTTTCTAAGTAGTTCTCTAGTGTATTTTTGTTGATAGACAAAAGTACCCTCACTAGTTTGTTTTATTTGTAGCCCTAAAAAGAAGGTTAATTGACCTACTAAACTCATTTCAAATTCATTTTCCATTAAAGTTATAAATTCTTGCAAAAAATTTGAGTTAGTTGAGCCAAATACTATATCATCTACATATACTTGGGCTATAAAAATATCAGATTTTAAGGTCTTAACAAATAGAGTTGGATCAATTTTACCTTGGTTAAAGCCTTTAGATACTAGGTAGTTAGACAGTCTTTCATACCAAGCTCTAGGGGCTTGCTTAAGTCCATACAGAGCTTTCTTAAGTTTAAAAACATAGTCAGGATATTCTAAGCTTTCAAAACCTGGGGGTTGACCTACATAAATCTCTTCCTTAATTAGACCATTTAAGAAGGCTGACTTAACATCCATTTGATACAACTGAATCCCTTATGGGCTGCATAACCTAAAATCATCCTAATGGACTCAAGTCTAGCTACAGGTGCATAGGTTTCATCATAATCAAGTCCCTCTACCTGGCTAAACCCCTTAGCTACTAACCTGGCCTTGTTTCTAACTGTTTCACCTTGTTCATTAAGCTTGTTCCTAAAGACCCATTTAGTTTCAATAAACTTTTTACCTTTAGGTAAGGGTACTAAATCCCAGACTTGATTACGTTCAAATTGGGCTAACTCTTCCTGCATAGCTATGATCCAATCAGGGTCAAGTAAGGACTCTTCTACAGACTTGGGTTCAATTTTGGAAATTAAGGCAATCTGGCTAAGGTTTCTAAAAGCTGACCTAGTCTGAACCCTTAATTCTGGATCACCTATGATTTGATCAGTTGGGTGGGCTGAGCTAACTCGAACAGTTCTAGTTTGGTTGGGTTCAGGTTCAGGTTCAATTAGATCATAGTCTTGGTCCTCAGTTGGGTTTTCATCTGGGTTGGTGCTGGACCTGATAAAATCAATGGGTTGATAGATGGTTTGATCAGATTTGTTTGGACTAGATTTTTCATCAAATTTTACATTTGTAGTTTCTTCAATCCTTAGAGTTGTTTTGTTATAAACTCTATAGGCTCTACTGGTAAGAGAATAACCTAAAAAGATACCTTCTTCAACCTTAGATGTGAATTTTCCTAAGTGTTCTCTCGTATTTAGTATATACACTTTACATCCAAATACTTTAAAATATTTAACATTAGGTTGTTTGTTATAGTAAATTTCAAATGAGGTTTTTCCTAAATTTTTATTTATAGTTATTCTATTTTGTACATAACAGGCTGTATTGACAGCCTCAGCCCAAAGGTATTTAGGTAGGTTGAATTCATTGAGCATTGTTCTGGTTGCTTCTTGTAGTGTTCTATTTTTCCTTTCTACAATTCCATTTTGTTGAGGTGTTTTAGGGCAGGAGAATTCGTGGTGGTAGTCATTTTCTAAACAGAATTGGTTAAATTTTTGGTTTTTGAATTCTCCGCCATTATCACTCCTAAGTCTTTTAATTTTCACCCCTTTTTCATTTTCTGTTAGTTTACAAAATTGAGTAAATATTTCAAATATTTCATCTTTATTTTTTAAGAATTTGACCCAAGTGAATCTTGAATAGTCATTGATGATTACTAAACAATATAGGTTCCCACTAATTGATTTTACCTCATGTGAGTCAAACAGGTCTAGGTGAATTAGTTCAAGAATTGATTTAGTTTGAGTTCGATTAGTTGGTTTGTGAGTTGATCTAGTTTGTTTTCCTTGTTGGCAAGCATTACATATGGTTGACTCAAGGTTAGGTAATTTTGGTAGGCCTCTAACTAAGCCATTTAGTATAGGTAGTTTTCTAAAGTGAATGTGTGCAAGTCTTCTATGTCAAAGCCAACTCTCATCCTTATGGGTTAAAAGGCAGTTTGCTAAGGGTCGGGTTAATCTAATTTCATAAATGTTGTTGTGCCTATGTCCTCTAAGTCTGATGTCGGGGTTGTCAGTGTGTTTGATCAGACATTCATTAGATAAGAACTTAACCTTAGATCCAGTGTCACATAATTGACTAATACTTAGTAAATTAAAATAGAAGTTCTCAACAAGTAAGACATTTTTAATTATAAAATCAGATTCAAGTTCAATATTGCCTAGACCAATTACCTTAAGTTTACCGTTGTTTCCAAAAGCAACGGTCCCTTGTCGTTTGTACTTGAGTTCTGTAAACTTGGTGGGATCCCCAGTCATGTGTCTGGAGCACCCACTGTCGATAATCCATTTATTTTCCTACAGTTAAGTAGGATTGATTAGAATTCAAGTTAAAGTTCAGTTTAATCTTTTTGAAAAGGTTAATTTTAAGTTAAGTTTACATTTTTGAAAAAGATTGAAAACAGAAAACATTTGAATTTTGAAAAACTTAAAAAGAATTTTTGAAAAAAAAAAATTGAAAAAAAACTTAAAAGAATTTTTGAAAAAAAACTTGAGAAAAAAACTTAAAAAAATTTTTGAAAAAAAAATTTTGAGAAAAAAAACTTAAAAAGAGTTTTGAAAACAATTGAATTAATATTTGATTTTGAAATTTGAATTAATTAAGAGCTAAGTTTAAATTTTGAATTTTGATTTAATTGATATTTAAATTTGGATTTAAAAGGTAAGATTTTAAATTCAAGTTTGAGTTTTAAATTATCAATCAATGATTTGAACTTATTATCCTTATTCATCTCACTTGATCTAAGTTATCAAATAAAGGGATCCTATGATTTGTGTGAGATGAGTTTGAGTTTGATTCATAAAAGAAATTAATCTGACCTTTTGTTAGATTCAGGTTTGACAAGAAGTAGTTTAAAAGTATACTTCGATAATTAGCTTCCAGGCGGGAGGCGAGGCACAGGGGCCTTCTTTGGCCGAAGCCTTATTGGAGCAACAACCTCTTTCTAGACAAAGCTGCTTAAGGTAGTTGTACTTTAACCCTACCTGTTGAGACACCCTGGTCTAACTAGTCTAGGATGTGTCGAGATAGTTTCGGCTAGTTCTCCCCGAGAGTCTATCTATCGTACCGTTATCTCGACCCACCCTAATACTAAGTAGGTCAAGAGTCAGATTAACTTTTAAGACTAGTCCTAAGTGCCCAACTGGGCAAAGGCTGATTTTGAGGTGCCAACTAGTTTGGAGCCTCCCCCTAAATGATAGGTGGGGTGTTTAGGGTCAATGTAATGAATGTCCTTTTTGGGAACATAATATTGATTCTGCCCTACTTGCTTTGTTAGGTAAGCTTTTGGGACTCATGCTTTACATTGCTTTTTGCGTGAGTGGACAAAGGAGAGAAAGGATCTTTGGGCCGATCCTGATTTAAAACCTATCCCAGACTTATTGTACATGCCCTTTTGTGATCCATGTATAAGGTCAAGGTTCTTGGATCGAGTTGTAAAAGTTGCTAGTAGATCCTTAAGTTTTTGAACTTCACCCTTAAGGGTGGAGTTTTCATTTTCAAGTTCAGAAATTTTTGAGTTTAATTCAGTTGTGTTTTGATTTAGAATTTGCTCCTTAAGGTCTTGATTTTCCTTAAGGAGCTGATGAGTCCTAAGCTCAGATGCATCTAATCTCTTATTTAAGACAGAAATAATTTTAAAGAACTTTTCATTCACTGAATCTAAATATACCTTAGTCGAGCCGTCCGAAAATAGTCCGATCTCTTGGCTCGACTCGTATTCGGAATCCTCGTCTTGCTCCGAGTCCGATTCTGGTCCGATTGCCATCAGTGCGAGGTAGCTTGCGTTCTTTGGTTGTTCATCGTCGGAATCGTCCGAGCATTCATCCCACGTGGCTTGAAGAGCCTTCTTCTTTTTGTTGTTAGTGGGTTGGTCCTCCTTCTTGTAAGGGCATTCATGTTTGAAGTGCCTTTTCTGTTACAGCCGAAGCAGATCATTTTGCTTTTACCTTCAGTGCTGGAGGGCTTCATTACCTTTTGAATATCTTTCTTTGAAAATTTGTTCTTCCTTCTGGTGAACATTTTTCTTACCAAGTTCACCAGTTGTTCTTCTTCATCTGAGTCAGAGTCTGACTCATCTTCAGGTTCTTCTTGAATTTTTCTCTTTGATTTGGCTTCTTTTGGTGAACCTGCAAATAAAGCTAGCCCTTTCTCGACCTTGGCGTTAGTTTGCTCATGCAGCTCTAATTCACAAAATAGTTCATCCAGATTAATTTTTGAAAGGTTCCTAGAAATTTTATAGGCATCTATAATAGATGCCCATAGTGAATTTCTAGGGAACGCATTTAACGCATACCTTATGATGTCCCGGTTCTCCTGTTTGTGCCCGATCATGTGGAGTCCATTCAATATGTTCTTAATCCGGGCGTGGAGTTGACTTGCTGATTCTCCTTCTTGCATTTTTATGTTAAATAACTTATTCAATAACAGATCTCTCTTTGTTACCTTTGCATCAGAAGTGCCTTCATGCAATTCTGTTAATTTGTCCCATAGCTCCTTCGCCGAGTCGGTTGGTCCAATTCTGTTTAGCTCCTCTTTGGTAAGTCCGCACTGGAGGGTGTTCTGAGCTTTGAACTCGGTCTGAGCCGTTTTCTTCATCTCCGGGTTCCATCTGTCGGGCTTCAGTGGAGCATTATTTTCCTCATCCATTGGCGGTGTGTAGCCTGTTTGAACTGCGAACCACTGATCCATGTCGGTCTTCAGATAAACCTCCATCCTTCTCTTCCAGTAGGGAAAGTCTTCCCCATTAAAGAGGGGAGGGCGGGCAGTGCTATAGCCTTCACCTTGGGCCATTTAAATTCTGTGCACACGAAATAAAAGTAGAAAAAATATCCCAAGACTGGGTTTTGGATTAGTAGTGCGGGAAAGGATAAACTTACGAAAAGCAATTTGAATGGTGTTGCACCAGATTCAAGTAAAACCAACGAACGAGAAAAACAACTAAATTTAGGCAAGAATACCAAATTTAGATCATGCAACAAAAGACACAAAACAGATTTCCCCCTGCTCTTACGGTGGTTGCACCGATTCAGAGCGAACCTGGCTCTGATACCACTTGTAGGATCGGAATGCACGTGAGAGGGGGGGGGTGAATCACGTGTGTTTAAAAAGAATTATATTTTTCAGAGTAAAAAGAATGTGTTCGTAAAGTCGTGCACAGCGGAAACAAAGAAACGATAAAAAATAAACACACAAAACACGAATGAGTTTTACTTCGTTCAGAGCCTTCGGCGACTCCTACTCGAAGGCCCAGGTCCCTCGGACCTTTTCTGTGGGCAATTCACTAAAACTCTCTACCGGAGACCCCCGGTAGAGTAGGCGAATACAGAAGATAGAGAGTGTGACAACCTCACACTCTCTAATAGAAATGAGTACAGATAATGCAGTAATAAAATCGTTACCAAAAAAAATTATCTGAATGAGTTTGGATGTTAAGGGTGGTCTTCCAGCAGTAATTGGACGTAGACGAGTTGGAAGACAGGCCGTAGCAAAAGAGCGTGGAAGCACCGAGCGTGAAAGCGTGAAGAAGAGATGATGGCGTGTGTTGTGTTTTTTTCTGTGCTAATTCTCATGCTTTTTATAGAGGACTTCTCGAGCTTTGAGTTTCATCCAGATCCTATTTTTGTGCAGCGCTTTATCCATCATTTGAAGTAGCACAACTCAATCTGCTTTATCCATCATTTGAATTTCTATTAACAAAAAAAATAATAGGAATAGAAATTCATCTTACCCAAGCTGTGGATAATAATAATAGGAATGAATTTATTATTAATAAGAATAAATTTATTCTTTAATAAAATTTCAAATTAAAAAATAATGAGGAGTAATTTTGTAGAATTCACTTGCAAAATCAACTTAGTCCATATACCAAATAAACCCTGTAAACCAGAGTTAGTATAATAATAAAATGGACTAAAATGTGAAATATTCAAAGGTAATTAGATCCCGTCCACATCCGGACCAGGATCTAACCAGGACTCAACTTAGATCACCCAAATGGGTCTAAGTTGGACCGCGCCTAAAGTCCCAAAATGGGACCCGTCCTCACTGGTTCGCTCCTCCAGTGACTTACCTTACTTACCCTTTGTGCAGTTTTACTTGACTTCTTGACCTACCAGGACTTTTTGTCAGGACTCAACCACCCTGGTCTTTCTGCCAAGTCTCCACCAACTTGGTCTTCAGCCAGTTGTCAGGCCTCGCGGACCCAACTGGACTTTCTGCCAGGACTCAACCATCCTGGACTTCAGCCTAGTGTCTGGTCCTAAGTCTTTCAACCCTGCACACTTGGTAAAGAGGTTAGAACCATAACAACCTAACTTTAACCTATTTGTCATTCATCAAAACTTGAGTTTGACCGTTAGTGTAAACTACACCAACAGGTTTCGTTTACCTTATATCTGCTACCATTGTTATCCTCCTTGATACGTATTGCTTGATCATTGAGATGATATAATTCCTGTTTATACATTCTCTATATTTAATATCTGACTCTATATAGTATTCATGTACGCATGTGTATGTAGATATAGTGTCACTTGATATCTGTATAGATTGATTTCTAGTTATACTTGCATGTGTATCTAGATGTATGATGGTTAGGTTGTTATACCTGTAATCGACATGTGCATGCTAGGTTGAGTTATGTATGATGACCGGGAGGGGTTGCATGTTTTAGAGTCATGCACCATCCCTACACTATTGCATGCTGGTGATCATCGACATAACTTATGGTCTGAGCCCATCGCCAGTTACATCATCTGCTCACATGGTCACTCATGGGTTAGTGGACACCGTTGGGTGAGTGTAGTTGCTCTGCGCTACTCCGCTTGGCCACTCTAGAGTAGTAGTTCTAGAGCATCGTAGCAGGTAGGAATCTCTTCTCTTCCCATAGACTAGAGGAGATGAGAGCGGCACTCCCCCATATAACTTGGGGTAGGGGTGGTCCCCCGCCAACATTCTATCCACTCGGTCACTCAGGAGTAGTCAAGGTAGAGTGCGTATAGTGTCACAACACTACCCACTCGGCCGACACATATAACATGTCTTGGTGGCTTAACTGGTGTCAGGGTGACCATGTTATTGCATCATGTGCATATGATGCATTGTTCATTTGATTGTGATTGCTGCACTTGTTTACTATATATGTTTTACAAACGCATACAAGAGATATTATGTGTTTGGTTTGATGACCCAACACCTACTCGTATGATACGATCTTGTTATGATTACGATAGGCTAATTTCTGGTATTTACATTCATTTGATACTTTCAGTTATGCATATTTTGATATTTCCGTATCAGACTATATCGTGTTGTTTCTATATAGCTTATTCAGTTATTTATTATGTCAAGCATATCTTTCTCTATACCCGCAGAGTCCACTTGGACTCACCACCCATCACAATGTTTTTATTTTCAAGTTGATAGGTCGCTAGTGGAGCCTAATTGCCAGTCCCAGGTCCCTATGACTCCGATTTTCGGGAGCTTCCATGAGTTTTTATTTCTATTACAGCATATTTCTTGTTCTGTATTGGTTTCTCAGTCGTGGACTTGTATTGTGTGTATTTGATGCGGTTTTGTATTTTTCAGTCCTCTGTTGGACTTCGTGTGTATTATCTTTACTGCGTACCTGCCCAGAGGGCAACTCAGGCGAGTATTATAATTTTATTACACTGATGCATTTATTTCTACATGATATATCTTTTGTTTTGAGTCCTGAGGCCAATCATTATATCGCGTGGCTCCTCTATTCTAGGGGCGTGACATTGAGTCTCCCTCCTTAGACTCATCATCTTATGCTGACAGGGTTGGATTTTAATAGAGATTATCCAATTTGTTTGATAGAGCTTAACCAATTTGCTTCATAGTTCATTTGCATCCTTGCAATTTCTTAATTTACACAAAATATCATTAGGAACCAAATGTAACGACCCGACCCATTTGGCGGGCCATTTGGCGACTCCTTATTTTTCTGTGGGTCGTCGACCGTCGACCGTGTCGTTACCTTACTCGGTCTTCCCACCCCTTGGACAGTGAATTTTTGCCTTCCCCAGGATTCGAACCCTAGACCCAGGCTTAAGTACTAGTTCTTTATGAATCCTGGTAACCAATTGAGTTTAGCTCAATTGGTTACCAGGATTCATAAAGAATTAGTACTTAAGCCTGGGTCTAAGGTTCGAATCCTGAGGAAGGCAAAAATCCACTGTTCAGGGGGTAGGAAGACCTAGTAAGGTAACGACATGGTCGACGGTCGACGACCCACAGAAAAATAAGGGGTCGCCGAATGGGCCTCCAAATTGGCCGGGTCGTTACACCAAATTAGTCAAAATCTTAATTATATTATTGTGAGCGTTAGATCTCTTGATTTACTCCTTGATCTATTTGCTCATTCCAAGAGATTTTTCCATTTATCTTTTAGAGCTCCAAATCCTTTTGTTAGAACAAACCATTGCTCATTGCTGTATATCCATCGTAATGAAATATTTCATTCTTGCATTCTATTGAACAAGTTCTCCTAATCTAAAAGGCAGTGGAGCTTGAATGTTATATCCAAATCTAACCTTGAACTCCATTTAACTCCTTTAATGATGAGTCTGATGAACTTTTTTATTGCAAGAGAACTTCAAAAAATCAAACCTTCTTTTCCTCTAGATTTGTTCCCCGACGGTGATTTGTCCAAAGAAGAGCAATCTTGCTTTGATATCACTTCTTAGGATCTTGTGAACTAGAAGGGAGTGAATAACTTTGATTGCTTCGATTGCATTCAACTTGAATGCACAAGAAAAAACCTTCAATTAAATTTGATGATACATACACAACACCAATATTTTACTTGGTTCATCACCTCCTACAATAACTACTCCAAGATTTAGTCTTAGCAATCTATCACTATTATCTTTCTCATTCTCGGATACCTTCCAAAGGTAAAGAAGTCTCTTACAACATTGTTGTTTACAAGTAACACAAATAACAAAAGAAACAAATAAAAATCAAAGTACAACACTTTAAAATTTGAGAAAACTTTGTTTCAGAGGCTTTATTGTCGCTTTGGATGACCTCTTGATGGTAGGAAATGCATCATCATTTCATTTCCAAACCCTTAAAAATTGGTTCTTCCAATTCTCTTCAAAACCCATTTTTATAGGATTGCTTTCAAGCTATTTACACATAGAAATCGATTGTTGCTCTACGAATTCGACTATTGTGATCTGACCTGCAACTTAATGACTCAATTTTATCTTAGTAACTAGGAATGCTAATTTCTTCCGAATCCGACGAAAGATCCGATATCCGACTCGAATGGAGGAGGTTATAGAGGGACTACCGATACTCGATATCCAACCCAGATACCCGATTAAATAACAATATATATACATTAAAGAATTTTTCTTCAAATTTCACTAACAATCTATGTTGATGTTAGAAATATGTTATATAGATGTTTAATCAATTTTTAAAATTTTATATATATATATATATATATATTAAATATGATACTAATTCTAATATAGTTTCGTTGAATCATATAATTGGATGGAAAAAAAATTATTAGTATATAAGATATCTGATCTTTTAATGGGTAAGAGTATTCAGATAAATATTTGATACCCGATAAGTATGAGGATGAAGAATATAAAATTTGATCCGAACACGATTCATTGATATCCTTATTAGTAACGACGGTTAAACACCAGCAATTGATGGCTATACCTACCAATTGATTGGTAATACACATGAGTCATTACAACAGCTTCGATTTGCTCAATGCTATAGTGTCAACCATGGTTTATCTGGCAAGGTAAGGTCAAAGATAGTGGAGATATCGTTAGGACGGACGGTAGATAGTAAAGTTAGAATCGAGGGTTTCGAAACACATACAAATCATTTATCACTTGTGTTTGTGCTGTTGTGTATTTAATGGATTTTGTAGCCGAGTACCACGAATGATGATCGAAAGAGATTGAAATCATTATTTACCCTCCGCTCTAACGACGCCATCTATATCCCAACAATACCTTCGTACACGGTTCCTATAATTATATTCACTCCCATCTTAACTAATGCATCATACTCAAACTCGCAGTTAAGACTGGGAGATTCCAGCCGAATTATTAGTAGAGGTAAATGTTTAACACCCATATTAACTCAATACACAATTATTTTTTAATTTATTATAATAAATCTGATCACCTTGGAAGACTCAATTTGGGTTCCAACCATTAGAATACTTAAATTACCATCCATTACAAAAGATAATCTTTCCTGATGGATTTTTATGACAATTCTAGCTTAAAAACAATCACATATTCTTATAATTCTATAAGAAAAAGATCATTAGAAAATCTATTATATATAATTTTATCTTATACTTTGCAAAAATTATTTCCACGATATCGAAATTTCCAGGACGCATAGCAGTAATTTTGCGCCACTGCCTCCATTTCTACATATTATTATAATTCTATGATAACCAAAAATGTAATTAGGAGTGCATCTCATTAAGCTCATCTCATTAGCAACTGTACATCCGATCAAGTAATTCTCGTAATTTATCTCTTTCCTGTTGATCCTGGGACGAATTGACGAAGACACTTGAACAAGTGAATCAACTTTTGCCACCGTTAACAATGGTAACATATGATAAATCATATTTGTACGAGGGACAAGATCAATGATTGTAAGTCGTAACATTCACACATTTGGATTGCTTGCTTATGTTTAACTCTTCAGTGGCTTAAGATTTATCATTCATTTTTAACAAGAGTGATGGTTTTATATTTGTGTTTTAATCTGGCGTTTTAATCTTGAAACAGGGTAATCTTGAAACAGATCACAAAGGCACCAGGGACTTGTAATTGACATCACCAAAAAAGAAAGGGGCACCAATCTCGGCGGCCTCCAATGGAAGAAGAGAGGAAATGCAGCCAAAACAAAACAAGAGAACAATGGCGGAAGGATATTAGGAGAAGACGCTACATACACTTGATCCGTTCTAAGACCGGGGCGACGCGACGAAGAGGCGGATCTGGTCGACGAAGGAGATGTCTTGTGGTCGATCCATCCGCTTCACGTACCCCGTGGCCTCCTTCTCCGAGTACACCTTGTATCCCCTCTTGCCATTGCGCCGCCACAGCTCGCTAGCGTAGCTCGGGTGCGCGTAGTATGCCTCGGCGGCCACCTCCGATCCCGCGGAGTGGGGCTCGCCGAGGACGGCGACGGAGATCGGGAGACGCTCGTAGTGGCCGCGCAGGGTGCCCTCGAGCTCGTCCATCCGGGCGAGGCCGCGCGGCGACACGGCGTAGAGCTCGCCGGCCACACGCTCTCCCTCGCCGGGGAAGTTGAGGAGGAAAGGAACGCGGTAGGGGCCACAGACTAGGGGGAGACGGCCGACGGTGCGGGAGGAGCCGA
This sequence comes from Boesenbergia rotunda, assembly GCA_024364735.1. NCBI lineage: Eukaryota > Viridiplantae > Streptophyta > Magnoliopsida > Zingiberales > Zingiberaceae > Boesenbergia > Boesenbergia rotunda. Next base: position 39,796 of record JAGFNQ010009328.1, on the reverse strand, counting down.
CGAAGGAGGCGTCGCCGGCGCGGATCAGATCTTGGATGAGGCAATGGTTGGAGAAACCGCGCTTGAGCGTACCGTAGGTGAAGACGAAGCGCCCGTCCGTATGAACTCCCAGGGCGACCATGGTTGGATCAACGGAGCTATTCGATCGGAGGTAGCCGCTGTAGCACTCAACGACACCACCCTTCGCTTTTGTCAATTAGGGTTTGGGAGATCGAGATGAAAGAGGGAGGAGGGGGCGAGGAATTTGGAACTGGGCGATGAAGGCGGTGGTTCTCGATGAGTAGTGCTGGCGATTGGCTCCGGGAAGAACACATAGACTTATTGAACACACGGCTGTTCGTCCACGGGTATAATAAAATCAACGGTGAGGTGCAAGCGCGTGGGGCGATCCGCGATATGATCTGTCTGATGCTGCCACTTGTGGTGAGAAAACGAGCGTCGAGTAACGGTGAGGATCCTCAAATTTTCATCGGTATTTTATCAAAATATACTTGTAATTTTTCGAATTAATAAAAAAAATATAAATTATTTTAATATTTATCAAACAATATATTTTTTTCAGTATTCTTTCCATTTTACTTATCTATCAAATCTAATGTATATGCATGTAATCATTTTTTTCATTCCTTTCTCTTTTATGCACATAACTTATCTTCTTCTCTCTTCTTATTCCTCCATTTTTTTCATTCATTTCTTTCTCTTTTCTCTTCACTTTCTTCTCTCTTTTAGATAAATACATGCATAATATGGGAAAGATATTAGACCCATATTGGGCCTTATATTTTTCATATCAGATTTGTGTTAGGCCTGATATTTTTCATATCAAATACGCATTGGACATGATATTTTTCATTCAGGCCCAATGTGGGTCTGATATGAAAGCTATTCATCGACCAGTTGAGGCTACGAGAGATCTCCGACCAGCTTCGTCCAGTGGCGAATCGATCCATCGATATTATTTTTGTATTGTTCTTGAAGTTATTTACTTTTTAATTTTGACTCCAGATTTTTTTCGAAAATAAATTTTAAGAATTAAAAGTAAAATTAAATTAAATTAAATTAAATTTTATTATCAAGTGGATAAAATGAGTTGAAACCTGTATGTTTTTTAGATTTAGATTTAAATATTAATATTCAAATTAATTAAAATATTTTTCAATAAATTAAAACTAAAAGATCATATCAGACCATGTTAGGCCTAATATGGAACCATATCAGGCCCAACATGGACCTGATATAAATTATATCAGCCCAATGGGCCTAATATTAGATTTCTTTTCTCGATTCTTTGTTATTACATTTTAACACTTTAGAGAAGTCCAAATAAACAATGGATAATATATTTGAACTCCTTGTAAGCTCAGAAATCCACGGGAACTCAAATTTATGAAATCAGACCTTTCTAGGTCAATCAGTGAATTTTGGTCAAAAATCACTTATTTGAACTAGATTTTAGTTCTTGTGGATTTATAAGATTACAAGGAGTTCAAATATGCTATCCATTATTTATTTAGAATTCTCCAAGGTGTTAAAATCTAATAACTAAGGATCGAGAAAAAGTTAAATATTGGCCAATTGGGTCTGATATGAATTATATCAGGCCCACGTTGGGTCTGATATAAGATCATATCAGGGCCAACGTGCGCTTGTTATAGATCCATATTAGGGCCAACGACCGCAATGTGTGATTTTTTCTCGATTCTTCATTATTAGATTTTAACACCTTGGAGAGGTTGAAATAATCAACAAATCACATATTTGAACTCCTTATAACCTCAGAAATCCACGAAAACAAAAATTTTAACAATCGGAGCTCTTTAGGTCAAATCAGTAATTTTTGGTCAAAACTCACTAATTTGAACTAGAGAGCTCGGATTGCAAAAATTTCAGTTCCCGTGGATTTCTGAGGTAACAAGGAGATCAAATATGCTATCCATTGTTTATTTGGATTTGTCTGAGATGTTAAAGTATAATAACGAAGAATTGAGAAAAAAGTCTAATATTGGGTCAATTAGGCATGATATAAATTATATCAGGCTCACGTTGGGCCTGATATAATATCATATCATTATATCAGGCCCAACGTGTGCCTGCTATGGTTCCATATCAGACCCAACATGGGTCTTATGGAATCCATATCAAGTCCAATGACCCTAATGTGTGATTTTTTCTCGATTCTCGGTTATTACATTTTAACACCTTAGAGAGGTCGATATAAACAATAAATAATATATTTGAGCTCCTTATAATATCAAAAATACATGAAAACTGAAATTTTTACAATCGAAGCTTTCTAAGTCAAATCAGTGGGTTTTGGTCAAAACCCACTAATTTGAACTTGAGAGCTCCGATTTCAAAAATTTTAGTTCCCGTGGATTTCTGAGGTTACAAGGAGTTCAAATATGCTATTCATTGTTTATTTGGACTTCTCCGAGATATTAAAATGAAATAACGATGAATATAGAAAAAAAATCAAATATTAGGTCCATTGGGCCTGATATGATTTATATCAGGCCCATGTTGGGACAAATATAAAATCATATTAGGCCCATTGTGGGCCTGATATGGAATCCATATCATGCCTAACGACTCTAATGTATGATTTTTTCTTGATTGTCCATTATTACATTTTAACACCTTGGAGAGGTCCAAATAAATAATAAATAAAATATTTGACCTCCTTATAACATCAAAAATTCACGGAAACTGAAAATTTTACAATCGGAGCTCTCTAGGTCAAATCAGTTGTTTTTAGTCAAAATCCACTGATTTGACATAGAGAGCTCCGATTGCAAAAATTTCAGTTCCCGTGGATTTCTGAGGTTACAAGGAGTTCAAATATGTTATCCATTGTTTATTTGGACTTCTCTGAGGTATTAAAATGTAATAACAAAGAATCAAAAATATATTAAAATGTTTATTGGGCCCATTGAGTTTGATGTAAATTATATTAGGCCTACGTTGGGCCTGATATAAAATCATATCAGGCCCAACGTGGGCCTGATATGTAATCAATATTAGGCCCAATGACCCTAATATGTGATTTTTTTAGATTTTTCGTTATTACATTTTAACACAATGGAGAGGTTGAAATAAACAATAAATAACATATTTGAGCTCCTTATAACCTCAGAAAATTACGGAAACTGAAATTTTTACAATCGGAATTCTTTAGGTCAAATCGGTGGTTTTTAGTCAAAACACACTAATTTGACATAGAGATCTCCGATTGAAAAAATTTCAGTTCTAGTGGATTTCTGATGTTACAAGGAGTTCAAATATGCTATCCATTATTTATTTGGACTTCTCCGAGGTGTTAAATAGTAATGACGAAGAATCGATAAGAAGTGTAATATTGGGCCCATTGGGTCTGATATTAATGATATTAGGCCCATGTTGGGCCTGATATAAATTCATATAAGGCCCAACATGGGCCTGATATGGTTCTAGATCAAGTCCAACGTGGGCCTGATATGTTGGTGCAAGATGCATCAGTGATGTCCTCCTCTAGTGTTTTAATGTTTAGCAATATGTTTAAGTTAGTGATACACTAGACAAAGGAAGGGTTAGTCAAGAAATCAGTACCAAAGTGAAGAAAAGTCCTAGTTAACATAGGCAATAAGTCCTGGTTCGACGATTTGGGCACTATGTCCTGATTATGGATTGGGCACTAAGTCCTGGCCACGGGCTGGGCACCTAAGACCTGACTAAGGGTTGGGCACGAAGTCCTGATTCGAGAAATTTGGTAATAAGTCCTGGCCGAGGGTTGAGCACCAAAGTCCTAACATAGGGTTGGGCAATAAGTCCTAGTCACGGACTGAGCACGAAGTCCTGATTCGAGGAATTGGGCAATAAGTCCTGGCCGAGGCATGGGCACCGAAGTCCTGGTCAATGAAGCTGGACAATAAGTCCTGGTCGTAAGATTGGGCAAAAGTCCAACTGGTGGAGCCGGTTGGCAAAACTTCTCCTGAGAGGAGTAGGCGGAAGGCGTGTTCCCCGGGAAGGGAACATAGGCATCGGTTTGACCTAGGGTTTTACGGGAAATCCGAAGTCAGAACCAAATCGTTAATGCTAAGAATATATATGTGCTTGTCTTGTGTTTGTATATCTTGCAGGTACCTAGAATTGGAAGCAAAGCAGGCAAACAAATGATGGATCATTTTCGGTGTGCTAGAGGGGGGGGGTGAATAACACTTTTTGCTCGTTTTGATTTCTACAAAGTCGTTAGCGCAGAGGAAACAATAATATGCAAAGTAAATAAGAAATAAAACACTACTATCAACCTGATTTACTTGGTATCCACCCCGGTCGGGTGACTAATCCAATAATCCGTCGGTGGATCAACCCCGGATAACCTCCGGCTAGATCTGTCGCTCCTTGTGGGTGGAGAAACCTCACCACAACACTTGAGACGCTCTCTGATCACAGTAGACTACTAACTTAGTTTACCCAAGCAAGTTTCGTCAAGAAACTCAGCCACCACGAAGTCCTCTTTAAATAGGACTCGGGCTGAAACCCTCGCTACCAGTCGACTGCCCCCAGGGCAGTCGACTGGTGCCACTGAAATTCGACCGTTGCACCCCAACGTTCGAATTCTCAGCCAAGTCACCAGCCACCTACCAGTCGACTGCCCCCAGAGTAGTCGACTGGTCCTAGGGCTGAGACCTTTCAGTGAGTTCCATCAGTCGACTGCCCCCATGCCAGTTGACTGGTCTACTCACCTACCTAAGGTTCCCTTCCTGAGTACATTCCACTCCGTACTCAAACCCTAGGATTTCCCGAGTACAATCACACTGCACTCGTACCCTCACGACTCGACTGACTCCTCATCCGCAGCCTCGACTATTGCCTTCGCACCCTCTTCATCTTCGGCTCCCGTCCCTCGGATGCACGCAAGTCTCCAGCTTGCCTCTATGCCATCCTTCACACATGCCTCGAAGTCCGCGCCCCTCAGCTCATCGTCCCTGCTCTCCAAAGTCCCTCGGGTGCACACAAGCCTCCAGCTTGTCTCCATGCAACCCTTCACCGTACCAAGGCCGTCCAGTCAAGTCCATATGTATAACCTGTACAACCTGCACACTCAACATACACATATAAGAACACAAGGGTAAACCTAACTTAAACCTTTTGCCCAAACATCAAAACACTTGGTCACTCCGGACCACAGATTGCCTCAACAATCTCCCCCTTTTTGATGTTTGACAATACGTTTAAGTTAGGGAAACAAGATAGTAGTCAAATAGCAAAATAATGCATATGCAATGCAAAAATAGATCCTATTTCAAGGCATCCCACACCTAACTCTCCAAGTTAGGACTTTTTCGAAACGGGCTTTTTAAAACCTATCCCAAGGCTCCCCCTAAATTGGACTTACAAAGACTTTTTAAGAACCTCTCCCAGGTTCCCCTTACGCCAAGAATGGAGGAACCATGCTCCCCCTTAATCTCAGCTCCCCCTAAACCCAGGGTTTCTAGCAAAGGTAAGTTTGGTTTCCCAACTTAAACCCAAACTTCTCCCCCTTTGCCATACATCAAAAAGAGCCCAACAATATCCCAATTATTGGTTCTTTCAATCCCCAATGATTATAAACAATGTGTACTAGCCCCCCATACACTTATTTTTCATCATTTGGACACATACCCAGCTGCTGAAACAAAATTCAGCCTTGACCAATCGACTGCCCCCCAGGGCAGTCGACTGATACTCTGAAAATCAAAATTTCAGCCTTTCTGACGAAATTCAAAAATGCGCCAGAAATTTCACAAATCTCCAAAAATTCCCAAATTTTGTGGAGACATTTGTGGTACCCATACCTACTTGGGAAAAATACATTCCAAAATGTATCTATCACCATTCCTAATTTTGACACAAAACCCAAAAATAGCTAAAAACTTCAATCAAACTTTGCCCTAAAGTCCTAGTTTTGGTTTTCTCTTGATGTCTTTACTCATGCCAACCCACAATGCGTCCCTAGCATTGATTTACATGGCAATTAAACATCAAAAACCAATTTTCATGCAATATGACCTCAATGTCATATTTCCATGCATGAAACTCAAAAATACCGTGCCAAAACCCAAGAATTGAGATTCAAGTCCGTCTCCAATTCTTTTGGCACATCCCATGGTCCATCTAGACCTCTAGGAACAACCATCCTAAGGTCCATTCACCATATATCCCAAATTTTTTCTTGTTATGAAAATTAAGACAACCAAGGAGGCAACCTCCCCCTTAACCTATGCCTTCTCCCAATTTTCATTTACCTAGGTGAAGTTCTACCCAACTTAATGTTGGGACCGGGTGCATGTTGACATGGATGCGGGTTCGTAATTTTAAAATTAATTATGTGCAGCGGAAGGTTTAGCATAAATAATTTCTCTAAATCATTTAACCACACATCTAAGCATGCAATTTTATCTTGTGTAGACATGATCATATATTTAAAATTTTTGTAGAAATGTAAACTAATTTACATATTACCTTGCGTAACTCGAAGGAAGGGACGAGATCCAACTGTAAACGTCCCTTGGAAGCTCCGCCTCTATTCGCGTCCACGCCGAGTGTCTTCGGGATGACTACGCAAAGCCACGAGTTTCGTGTTCTCGAGAACTACTAGATTCTCCGAGAACGCGACGAGAAAAAAACCAAGAGAGAAGTCGGAAGACTAACCACAAAAGGATGGCCGGCTGGTGCTCCTTCTTGGGGCTGGTTGGCGCACGGTAAGAAGGGGAGAAGAGAAGGAGAGAAAGAGAGGGAGAGAGCCTATGCCTTCATCTCTATGATTATTACCCAAGCCTTGCCTTGGGTCCTTTATATAGTGGCCTCTCAACCATCAAACCTCTCAAATATGGAATAACTTATTCCATCATGCCAAGTTTGATTTTATATCATGGTTAAAATCATATTTTAATTCATGATAAAAATCAATCAAGTCTCTTCTCTCTTATGGAATAAATTTCCTTATCATGGTAAATCAATCCATGATTGATTTTATAAAATAAACCAATCCATGGTTCATTTTAATTTCCATGAAAAATAAACCAAACCTTGGTTTATTATATATAAAAATTTATATCATCCATAATTTTATAAAACAAACCACACTTGGTTTATTTTATAAATTAAACCAAAAACTTGGTTCTCTCCCTTTGTTGTGGCCAGCCAAGCAAAGAGGATGGAGGCCCTCTTTGGCCGGCCCATCCAAGCTTAGCCCCAATGAATTAAACATATTTAATTCATCTATGAGGTCTTCAAAAGACTTAGCCATTTTACGCTTCCGATGCGTCTATGAAAAATTCAGATTCGACTTATCGTTTGGCTCAACCAAACTTAATCTCTCTTGATTGGAAAATCCAATTTTCAACTCGTTTTAAATCTCTCAGATTACTCGTAGTGCGTGTGACTAAATAGGCTTTCGATTTATGTTGACCGTCTATAATTAATCAATTATAGAACGATCATGAGTGACACCTAGTAGTACATCATGATCCCTAATTAATCGAAAGATCAACAGTTGACCTCAAAAACAATTCTGAAACACTTCAGTAGCTATAATGAATCGTGCCCCAATCCCTTCACCATCTTATACCCACTTTGTTCAGGACATGGTCTATGTGTGTCAGTCCCCAGTAGGCTGACTACGTCACACCTAGCCCAAGTAACGTTTTCTCGTCCTACGGATTCTAATTACTCTCATGTATTTAAGAGATTCATACTCTGAACATGTCATGCTCTAGCCAGAGGCTTCGAGTAACAATCCGACGATAAGCCTCGGGTATACATCTCCTCGCAAGGAGTGGTGAATCCATTGTAGGCTGTTCAAACATCTTCGGGCACTTCGGCTTATACCCAATCATCCTGGGTCCACACCTCCTTGGAGATGCTTGCTTAAGATATCAAAGTATAAGTCTCCATGACCAAGATGACTTGAACACCGCAAGTCAAAGGAACATCGCACTTAAGCTGCAGTAAGAACTTCACTGACATATCTATATGTAGACTACCATATGAAGTTTTACAGCCAGTCACTCCAATGAACTAGTTCCCTTAACTAGCATTCATGTTTATCTCCGGACATCTCAATGTCACCAACCAGTGAGAATCAGCTAATTAGAGAATAACCCATGCTAGTCTCAACAGAATTGATAGTGTCCGTATTTATCAATTCATCGACTAGGGACAATTTCAATACTTTACAATTGCACATGTAGAGATAATCACTAGTTGTGAATTCATCACAAATTCTCTCATACTGTGAATTATATTGCGGACATTCAGTAAATGAGTTTAAGATCTCAATCAAATACACAAACATGTATACTCAAATAGTGAATGTTCATTTATTAAAATAAATGATTACGATCATAAGGCGATTGACTTAGGACACTTCTCTCCTATCACTAACAAACTCCCACTTGGCCTAATGCCAATTGCTACGGTACCCAATACCACATGCTCTAACATGACCCTCAAACTTGCTTTGAGGCAAGGCCTTAGTTAAAGGATCCGCTAAATTCCTTTCAGTGGGAATTTTCTCAATTTGTATATCATTCCTACTTATAATCTCTCTGATCAGATGATAGCGGCGAAGCACATGTTTGGATCGCTGATGAGACCTTGGTTCGTTCGCTTGTGCAATAGCTCCATTGTTGTCGCAGTAAACCGGTATTGCTTCATCAATAGTTAGAACCACACCAAGTTCAGAGATAATTTTCTTGATCCAGACTGCTTCCTTTGCTGCTTCTGAACCTGCAATATATTCCGCTTCCGTGGTAGAATCCGCTACAGTGTCTTGCTTGGAACTCTTCCAACTTATTGCGCCTCCATTCAAAATAAATATATATCCGGACTGAGATTTGGAGTCATCCTTATCTGTCTGGAAACTGACATCTGTATACCCACGTATTACCATATCACCTTCTCTATATATTAGGAATACATCCTTAGTGTTTCTTAAGTACTTGAGGATTGTCTTGACAACCGCCCAATTATCCATTCCTGGATCAGATTGGTATCTGCTTGTGACGCTCAGAGCATACGATACATCGGGCCTAGTACATAACATAGCATACATGATAGACCCTATCGCGGATGCATAAGGAATCTTATTCATGAAAATCCTCTCGTCTTCTGTGCGCGGACACATAGACTTCGAAAGGTTGATCCCATGCCTGATGGGAAGGTAACCTTTCTTGGATTCCGACATGCTAAACCTTTCTAACACTCGGTCTATATATGTAGACTGCGAAAGACCAAGCAACCGTTTTGATCTATCTCTATAGATTCTAATCCCAAGGATATAGGTTACTTCTCCCAGGTCTTTCATGGAGAAAGTTTTGGACAACCAAATTTTAATTGACTGTAAGACTGATATATCATTTTCTATAAGTAATATGTCATCGACATATAACACCAGGAATACGACTGCACTCCCACTAACCTTCTTGTACACACAAGGTTCGTCAGGATTTTGTGAAAAATCAAACTCTTTGATTGTCTCATCAAAACGGATGTTCCAGCTTCTGGATGCTTGCTTTAGTCCATATATGGATCGTCGAAGCTTGCATACTTTGGTTTTATTAACCGATGTGAAACCTTCAGGTTGTATCATGTATACATCCTTAAGCAGGTTTCCATTAAGGAAAGCTGTTTTCACATCCATTTGCCATATCTCATAATCATAATGAGCTGCTATGGCCAGGAGCATCCGAATGGATTTAAGCATAGCTACTGGCGAATAGGTTTCGTCATAATCAATTCCTTGTTTCTGACGATACCCTTTTGCCACTAATTTAGCCTTAAAGGTAACAGCATTACCTTCCATGTCAGTTTTTTTCTTGAAAACCCACTTGCACCCTATGGGTTTAATCCCTTCAGGTGGGTTAACCAAGTCCCATACTTGATTTTTGTACATGGAATCCATTTCCGACTTCATGGCTTCAAGCCATTTATCCTTTCTGAATTTTTCAGAACATCTTCATAACTGATAGGTTCATCATCGTTAATGCGTAACACGTCATTTGATTCACTTATGAGAAATCCGTATCTCTCTGCAATATTGCGTGTCCTATCAGACCTACGAAGAAGTGGTGTTGTTTTAGGGTCAACTGATAGCTCATCATTATGAGTTATTGGTTGTGGGTCTAGACTAGGTGTCTCTGTAATGTCTATTGGAGTTTCTTGAACTTCTTCAAGTTCAATGCTACTCCCACTGTTTTCTTGTAACAGAAATTCTTTTTCTAGAAATACAGCATGCCTTGAAAGAAACACCTTTTGTTCCAAGGGATGATAGAATTGGTAACCTTTCGTTTCCTTAGGGTATCCAATAAATAGACATTTATCAGACTTAGCATCCAATTTGTCTGATACAGTCCGCTTCACATAAGCAGGACAACCCTATATCTTAAGGTGAGTTAAGTGAGGTTTCTTACTATTCCACGTCTCATATGGAGTAGTAGAGACTACCTTGGTCGTGACTCTGTTTAGCAAGTAAACAGCTGTCTTGAGCGCATAGCCCCAAAAGGATTTTGGAAGAGTTGCATGATTCATCATGGATCTAACCATGTCCATCAAAGTTCGGTTATGCCTCTTAGATACACCATTATGCTGTGGTGTATACGGCGGAGTCCATTGAGACAATATCCCATTGTCCTTAAGATAATCATGAAACTCTTGACTTAAGTATTCACCACCCCGATCGGATCGAAGTATCTTAATACTTTTGCCAAGCTGTTTCTCTACTTCACTTCTGAACTCTTTGAATTTCTCAAAAGCTTCAGATTTGTGTTTCATTAAGAACACATACCCGAATCGTGAGTGATCATCGATAAAGGTAATGAAGTAGCTATAGCCTCCTTGTGCAAGAGTTGACATTGGTCCACATACATCAGTATGTATTAGACCAAGCAATTCTCCCACTGGTTTACCTTTTCTGGAAAAGAGTAATTTGGTCATCTTGCCTTTTAAGCATGATTCGCATGTATCAAATGAACCGGGTTCAAATGATTCCAGAATTCCACATCGGTGTAATTTGGTCATGCGTTTCTTACTTACATGGCCAAGATGACAATGTCGCCTATAGGAGTCTATTTGATTATCTATTCGAGCATATTTGTTGCTAACTTCGATATTGAAAATGTCACCGGATAAATCTAACATGTAGATACCATTGCATAAAGTTCCGGTCCCATAAAGAACACCATTTAAAGATATGTAACAGCAATTGTTACTAAAAGTTAAATGATAACCCTTTTCATTCAAGCATGAAATAGATACAATGTTCTTTATTAACGAAGGAACAAAATAACAATTATCCAATTCTAAGACAAGTCCAGTAGGGAGCTTTAGCAAATATGTTTCGATGGCAACAGTAGCAATCTTTGCTCCATTTCCAACTCGCAAATTCGCTTCTCCCTTGACGTGTCTTCTTCTATTCCTTAGCCCTTGTATGTCATTATATATATGTGAGCTACACCCAGTATCAAGTACCCAGGTGTCCGAGGAAATAGAGTGACATTCAATAATGAAGATACCTGAAGAGGTTGGGGCATCAGATGCCTTCTTCTTCAAGGACTCAAGATAAACCTTGCAGTTTCTTCGCCAATGGCCCTCCTTGCCACAGTGATGGCTGTTGGGAACGAGATGGCTAGAGAGGGTGTTGGGACCGGGTGCATATTGACATGGATGCGGGTTCGTAATTTTAAAATTAATTACGTGCAGCGGAAGGTTTAGCATAAATAATTTCTCAAATTATTTAACCACACATCTAAGCATGCAACCTTATGTTGTGTAAACATGATCATATATTTAAAATTTTGTAGAAACGTAAACTAATTTACTTGTTACCTCGTGTAACTCGAATGAAGGGACGAGATCCAACCGTAAGCGTCCCTCGGAAACTCCGCCTCTATTCGCGTCCACGCCGAGTATCTTCGGGATGACTTCGCAAAGCCACGATTTCGTGTTCTCGAGAACTACTAGATTCTCCAAGAACGCGACAAGAAATCAAGAGAGAAGTAATCATATCATAAAAACTCACCACCAAACGAAGAACGAATCAAGATTCCGGGAGGAAGGAAGAAGTTGCGCCCGCTTCTTCTTCTTCTTCGGCAGCTGCTTGGTGGATGAAGCTCACGGCAACAAAGGGGTCCTCCTTTTAGGGCCGGCGGCACTAGAGGAGGGAGAGGGAGAGAAGGAGAGAGAGAGAGGACTTATTTCAAGTTCTCTTAGATTAATCTCCAAGCCTTGCCTTGGTTCCTTTATATAGTAGCCTCTCAATCGCCAAGTCTCCTTTTTATGGAATAAATTTTCATAAGAAATTTATCATATAAATTTTTCTATGAATTATTCCATCATGCCAAGTTTTTATCCTAATTTAATTTATGATAAAAACAACCATGTCTCCCTTTTCTTATGAAAAGAAATTTCTTTATATAAATTTCTTTATCATGGTAAATCAATCTATTATTGATTTTATAAAATAAACCAATCCATGGTTCATTTTAATTTCCATGAAAAATAAATCTCTTTATATAAATTTCTTTATATAAATTTCTTTATCCATAATTTTACAAAACAAACCACGCTCGGTTTATTTTATAATTTGAACCAAAAATTTGGTTTTCCCCTTTTGTTGTGGCCGTCCAAACAAAGAGGGTGGGGACCCTCTTTGGCCGGCCAAATCCAAGCTAAAACTATACGAATTAAACTCATTTAATTCGTCCAATAAGTCTTCAAAAGACTTAGCCATTTTATGCTTCAGATGCGTCTCTGAAAAATTCAGATTCGACTTATCTCTCTTGATCGGAAAATCTAATTTTCAACTCGTTTTAAATCCCTGGGATTACTCGTAGTGCGTGTGACTAAATAGGCTTTCGATTTATGTTGGCCGTCTATAATTAACCAATTATAGAACGATCATGAGTGGCACCTAGTAGTACATCATGATCCCCAATTAATCGAAAGATCAACGGTTGACCTCAGAAATTATTCTGAAACCCTTCAGCAGCTCTAATGAATCGTGCCTCATTCCCTTCACCATCTTATACCCACTTGGTTCAGGACATGGTCTATGTGTGTCAGTCCCCACTAGGCTGACTACGTCACACCTAGCCCAAGCAATGTCTTTCTCGTCCAACGGATTCTAATTACTCTCATGTATCTGAGATATTGATACTCTGATCATGTGATGCTTTGGCCAGAGGCTTCGAGTAATAATCCGACGATAGGCCTTGGGTATACATCTCCTTGCAAGGAGTGGTGAATCCTTTGTAGGCTGTTCAAACATCTTCGGGCACTTCGGCTTATACCCAATAATCCTGGGTCCACACCTCCTTGGAGATGCTTGTTTAAGATGTCAAAGTATAAGTCTCCATGACCAAGATGACTTGAACACCGCAAGTCAAAGGAACATCGCACTTAAGCTGAAGTAAGAACTTCATTGACATATCTATATGTAGATTACCATATGAAGTTTTACAGCCAGTCACTCCAATGAACTAGTTCCCTTAACTAGCATTCATGTTTATCTCCGGACATCCCAATGTCACCAGCCAGTGAGAATCAGCTAATTAGAGAATAACCCATGCTAGTCTCAACAAAATTGATAGTTTCCATATTTATCAATTCATCGACTAGGGACAATTTCAATACTTCACAATTGCACATGTAGAGATAATCACTAGTTGTGAATTCATCACAAATTCTCTCATGCTGTGAATTGTATTGCGGACATTCAGTGAATGAGTTTAAGATCTCAATCAAATACACAAACATGTACACTCAAATAGTGAATATTCATTTATTAAAGTAAATGATTACAATCATAAGGCGATTGACTTAGGACACTTCTCTCATATTACTAACAAACTCCCACTTGGCCTAATGCCAATCGCTACGGTATCCAATACCACAGGCTCTAACATGACCCTCAAACTTGCATTGAGGCAAGGCCTTAGTTAAAGGATCCGCTAAATTCCTTTCAGTGGGAATTTTCTCAATTTGTATATCATTCCTACTTATAATCTCTCTGATCAGATGATAGCGGCGAAGCACATGTTTGGATCGCTGATGAGACCTTGGTTCCTTTTCTTGTGCAATAGCTCCATTGTTGTCACAGTAAACCGGTACTGCTTCATCAATGGTTGGAACCACACCAAGTTCTGAGACAAACGTCTTGATCCAGACTGCTTCCTTTGCTGCTTCCGAAGCTGCAATATATTCCGCTTCCGTGGTAGAATCTGCTACGGTGTCTTGTTTGGAACTCTTCCAACTTATTGCGCCTCCATTCAAAGTAAATACGTATCCGGACTGAGATTTGGAGTCATCTTTATCTGTCTGTAAATTGGCATCTGTATACCCACGTATTATCATATCTCCTTCTCCATATATTAGGAACACATCCTTAGTTCTTCTTAAGTACTTAAGGATTGTCTTGACAGCCGCCCAATGATCCATTCCTGGATCAGACTGGTATCTGCTTGTGACGCTCAGAGCATACGATATATCGGGCCTAGTACATCATATAGCATACATGATAGATCCTATCGCGGATGCATAAGGAATCTTATTCATGCAAATCCTCTCGTCTTCTGTGCGCGGACACATAGACTTTGAAAGGTTGATCCCATGCCTGATGGGAAGGTAACCTTTCTTGGATTCCGACATGCTAAACCATTTTAGCACTCGGTATATATATGTAGACTGCGAAAGACCAAGCAACCGTTTTGATCTATCTCTATAGATTCTAATCCCAAGGATATAGGTTGCTTCTCCCAGGTCTTTCATGGAGAAAGTTTTGGACAACCAAATTTTAACCGACTGTAAGACTGATATATCGTTTCCTATAAGCAATATGTCATCGACATATAACACTAGGAATACGACTGCATTCCCACTAACCTTCTTGTACACACAAGGTTCGTCAGGATTTTGTGAGAAATCAAACTCTTTGATTGTCTCATCAAAACGGATGTTCCAGCTCCTGGATGCTTGCTTTAGTCCATATATAGATCGTCGAAGCTTGCATACTTTGGTTTTATCAACCGATGTGAAATCTTCAGGTTGTATCATGTATACATCCTCAAGCAGGTTTCCATTAAGGAAAGCTGTTTTCACATCCATTTGTCATATCTCATAATCATAATGAGCTGCTATGGCCAGGAGCATCCGAATGGATTTAAGCATGGCTACTGGCGAATAGGTTTCGTCATAATCAATTCCTTATTTCTGACGATATCCTTTTGCCACTAATCTAGCCTTAAAGGTAACAACATTACCTTCCATGTCGGTTTTCTTCTTGAAAACCCACTTGCACCTTATGGGCTTAATCCCTTCAGGTGGGTTAACCAAGTCCCATACTTGATTTTCGTACATGGAATACATTTCCGACTTCATGGCTTTAAGCCATTTGTC
Source organism: Boesenbergia rotunda (assembly GCA_024364735.1). Taxonomy (NCBI): domain Eukaryota; kingdom Viridiplantae; phylum Streptophyta; class Magnoliopsida; order Zingiberales; family Zingiberaceae; genus Boesenbergia; species Boesenbergia rotunda. The sequence goes on along the minus strand of JAGFNQ010009328.1, from coordinate 24,385 downwards.
CCTTTCTGAACTTTTCAGAACATCTTTATAACTGATAGGTTCGTCATCTCTAATGAGTAACACGTCGTTCGATTCACTTATGAGAAATCCGTATCTCTCTGGAATATTGCGTGTCCTATCGGACCTACGAAGAGGTGGTGTTGTTTTAGGTTCAACTGATAGCTCATCATCATGAGTTCTCGGTTGTGGGTCTAGACTAGGTGTCTCTGTAATGTCTATTGGAGTTCCTTGAACTTCTTCAAGTTCAATGTACTCCCACTGTTTCTTGTAAAAGAAATTCTTTTTCTAGAAATACAGCATGCCTTGAAACAAACACCTTTTGTTCCAAGGGATGATAGAATTGGTAACCCTTCGTTTCCTTAGGGTATCCAATAAATAGACATTTATCAGACTTAGCATCCAATTTGTCTGATACAGTCCGCTTCACATAAGCAGGACAACCCCATATTTTAAGGTGAGTTAAATGAGGTTTCTTACTATTCCACGTCTCATATGGAGTAGTAGAGACTACCTTGGTCGGGACTCTGTTTAGCAAGTAAACAGCTGTCTTAAGTGCATAGCCCCAAAAGGATTTTGGAAGAGTTGCATGATTCATCATAGATCTAACCATGTCCATCAAGGTTCGGTTACGCCTCTCAGATACACCATTATGCTGTGGTGTATATGGCGGAGTCCATTGAGACAATATCCCATTGTCCCTAAGATAATCTTGAAACTCTTGACTTAAGTATTCACCACCCGATCGGATCGAAGTATCTTAATACTTTTGCCAAGCTGTTTCTCTACTTCATTTCTGAACTCTTTGAATTTCTCAAAAGCTTCAGATTTGTGTTTCATTAAGAACACATACCCGAATCGTGAGTGATCATCGATAAAGGTAATGAAGTAGCTATAGCCTCCTTGTGCAAGAGTTGACATTGGTCCACATACATCAGTATGTATTAGACCAAGCAATTCTCCCACTGGATTACCTTTTCCGGAAAAGGGTAATTTGGCCATCTTGCCTTTTAAGCATGATTCGCATGTCTCAAATGAACCGGGTTCAAATGATTCTAGAATTCCACATCGGTGTAATTTGGTCCTGCGTTTCTTACTTATATGGCCAAGACGACAATGCCACGTATAGGAGTCTATTTGATTATCTTTTTGAGCACGTTTGTTGCTAACTTCGATATTGAAAACGTCACCGGATAAATCTAACGTGTAGATACCATTGCATAAAGTTCCGGTCCCATAAAGAACACCATTTAAAGTTATGTAACAACAATTGTTACTAAAAGTTAAATGGTAACCCTTTTCATTCAAGCATGAAATAGATACAATGTTCTTTATTAACGAAGGAACAAAATAACAATTATCCAACTCTAAGACAAGTCCGGCAGGGAGCTTTAGCAAATATGTTCCGATGGCAACAGCAGCAATCTTTGCTCCATTTCCAACTCGCAAATTCACTTCTCCCTTAACGAGTCTTTTCTATTCCTTAGCCCCTGTATGTCATTACATATATGTGAGCTACACCCAGTATCAAGTGCCCAGGTGGTTGAGGAAATAGAGTGACATTCAATAACGAAGATACCTGAAGAGGATGGGGCATCGGATGCCTTCTTCTTCAAGGACTCAAGATAAACCTTGCAGTTTCTTCGCCAGTGACCCTCCTTGCCGCAGTGATGGCAAGTGTCTTTTGGTGCCTTTTCAATCCTTTTGTCCTTAGTTAAGTTATTGGTGTCCAAATTGGAACGCAAATTCAGAGAAGATATGATCAGGTCATTATCCTAGAAATACAAATTGAGGTTATGTGATGAAAATGATAAAGAATGCATCAATATACATTAATTAAATCCTATTTATTTTTCGAATTGAATAACCCTTTTTATCAATTCGGGAGATCGTAGGAACATCTCCAAATAGGTTGATATCCAACCATAGATAAGAACAACCATGGCTGGGGCCATCAAATTTTTCTTAGCTATGAAGGTAGGTAATTATACCGATTACATATTACATATATGTAACTATCACATTATGCTATCAACTAATTGAATGTGTTTGCATAAATCATTGGGTTGTTAACTCATTAACAAGTATGCAACATTATACATAGCACCCAACTGCACCTCTCTTTACATCGACCTTGGCTGTGGCACAACAAATCGATGCTCCAAGCTTAAGGCTGACCCATTAATCAAGAAATAGTTTTAATATGGTTGGAGCTCATTCAACCGTTTAGTCAGGCTTGGATGTGTCCAACAACCAAAACTAAGGATTGACCTCTGACTCCAACTATATTAATCATAAACTAATTCCATGGTTTGAACATGTTGAGGTTCAAGCTGGGCATGGATGTGTCCATCAACCCAAACGAGAAACAAAACTCCAGTTCTAACCATATTAATGGAAGGTGTTGGCCTTAATATTTTGTAAGGGGTTTTGGGTCTCATCCTTTTCTTTTAAGCACATTCATGACATATAANACCTGGCCAGTCAAGAAGCTCCATCGTGCTCTCTAAAGTCTTGAACCAAGCCTGGGCATCCCAGGGCTCAGTCGTGCCTGAGAAGCTTTCTGGTTTCAGCCTCTGCCACTGGACGAGGTATGCTTCTTGTCTTCTGATCACGGCAGGGGTCTCCTGTGTGACTGGTGGAACTTCAGTCACCACTGGAGTTCCCACTCCTGCTGTGGGTGGTGTAGGGGGCACTGGGTGCTGATTCGCCATCAGTGTGGCGATGGTCTTCTGTTGTTCTGTAATCTAGGCTTGCATTTGAGCAATGACTGCCATCAGGTTTGGCTGTTCTGTGCCAGGCTCACTGTTATCTTGAACTGGAGTTCTGTTATTAGCATTAGGAGCTCGGCCTCTTCTTGCCATCTAATAATGCATAAGGGAACAAGAAATCACTATTACATCTCTAGATATAAACTTATCTTCTTACTTAGAAATCTGATATCCATTCTAGGGATTAAACATGATTCCGTGATACTAAGGGATTAAACATGCTTCCTTGTTCTATGCACATGTGAGTAGTACTTAAGCATTTCTCTATACTGCAATTAAATAAAGGAGCAATTTAAAAACTGAAACTTAAAGCTTTCTTACTTGAAGACGGCAAGGTTGATGCTGATGTGTGTGTGATGCTGGAGAATGGGACCTGCTCTGATACCAACTGTAGCGACCCGCCTTCTTACTACCTTAGACGGATCGTTACTTTTCTCTACTTCTCTACTTGTGATACATGACTAAAAATACGGAAATCTTTTTTTTTTAAACTTTTAAATTCTTCTAACAATCATATTCTAACTTAAGCAATCATGCATGATAACATATCACATTTACTATCTCAAAAACTCGCAAAATGGCACCCATTCGAATCTGCCTCACCCAACTGAACTCTCGGGTATCAGTCGACTGATACTGTATCAGTCGACTGATAGGCCCAAGTTCAGAAATCTGGAGTTTCGGCAGTTGCTTCAATTCTCCACCAAACCTAATATTTCGAGCCATATGCAATCATGACACCATCTCCACACTCTATGACAGTTTCCTAATGAGTTTAGCCAATCAAACGAATCCATAAACTTGAATTTAAAACTTTTATGGAAGAAAATGAACTAAACAAGTTTATATAAACTTTAACAATAGAGTTTGTACCAATCTTGACTTCTAACCATTTAAACTCATCATACAAGTTCTATAACATCACTATGGCATTATGGAATGAGAAAACAACTTTTCTAAACATACTTAAGAAATAAAACTTGATTCAAAAAGGAAATTGATACTATCTTGGCACAAACACCTTTTTCTCTAACAAAGTATCAATATCTCTAACTACTCACTTTTCTACTTATCCAATGCAATCATAAAAATATATAAGCTAAATGAAATGACATGGAATCTTTACTCTAAGCAATTGAGCATGTAAAACTATCCAAAACTCAAATACTCTATAATCTCCATAAGCAAGAACTTGAAATTTGAATAATCTTAAACATTGCAATTCAAATAACTAAATAGTCTCGTCTCAAAGATCTCTCCATAATCAGCCACCACACACACTCTACTCAGCACCGCCTCGTCGTCTTCCTTCAGAATTGCTTGCCTTTACCTTTATCTGCAATAAGAGGAAATACATCTATAAGCAAAAAGCTTAGTAAGTACTATCTAGCTCACAAAAACTCGAAATATGCAAACATGCTTCTAGATCAAACTGAACATCATATGAGATACTAATATGCTTGAAAGAAAACTAATAACATGTGTAGCTCAAAACATGCATACTCAAGCAATAAATAATCTCAATCTACTTTTCTTGGCTCAACTTGAAACTTTAGCTATTCTTTAACTTTTGAAAACTTTCTGAAAACTTTAGAAACTTTGCTAAAGCATATACTTGAAAATAATAATCACTTGGATCCACTGAAGACGTAAGTACCATCTGATATGCGCGTTCCCTAAAAGGTTGGGGTAGCGAGCCACCAATCCTAATAGAGCAGACCTTGGTCTACCAGGGCCAAGACCTTGGAATTGGACACCTGGATTTCTTTAACGACGCCCTTGGACGCCGGGTACTGGCCTTAGAAAATAAAATAACTTTTCTTTCTTTTCTTTCTTATCTGTAAATGCCTTGGCATTTTCTGGAGCACCTTGCGTGCTAAAATCCCTAAGTCTTGACTTTTGGGGATTTCTTAAGGCCTTGGCCTTTTCTTTTCTTATCTTTATCTTCTTTTCTTTTCTCATAACTTTCTTGGCCCTAAACTCACATAGGGTGCTTATCAAACATATACAAGCATATAAGAAACTAAGATCACATGCAAAAACTAAAGCAAAAAGGAAAAATTCTCTTTTAAAAACTTTTAAAGGAAATTCTCGCGGTAAAACCGCCTCTTACTGCAGGTGAGCAGTACTTACATTGATATCTTGGACTTACAACCAAGATTAATGTCTAGAGCTCGGAAGAAACTTGAGATCTCGGAGAATTCTTCACGTCTACGCGTTCCTCTCGTCACGGGGATCCCGAATATAGAATTATCTCTTGGAGAAGGGTCTCGGCCGGCCCTCTTGGCTTGGTGTTGGTGTCGCCCAAGAGAGGAGAGGGAGAGAAGGGGTCGGCGCAACTTGGGAGAGGGAGAGGGTTTGAGAGAAAATAAAACTTCTCTCTTTAATTAGCTATTTATACTTAAGGGGCGGATTAACTTAAGTACAGCTTAAATATTTGTCTTTCTTTCCTTTTTTGTGCTTGATATCTAGCCCAGCTGGTCGCGCGCTCCCTTGGTCTCGTGGTGGTCGCGGGTTCGAGCGCCGGCTGCCCCTTTATGAATTTTCCTTTTTTTGGCTTTCTTTTTCCTTTTTCTTTTTCTTTTTCCAAAAATACCAAACGGACTCGGAAAATTCCATAAAAATACTCTAAAAATTCCTAAAAATATCTAGAATATTTCTAAACCATTTCTAAATAATTCTAAGGACTTTAAGAACTAAAAATGGAAATTTTGGGGCGTTACACCGAAACCCCCCTCAGGCGCAGTCGGTTGCAGCATCTCAGCTGGCCATTAAGCAGAAGTCAAGAAAAAACAAGGGACAAGCAAAAGAGAAAAATACCACTTACATAAGGAGGCAGGACGAACAAAGGGTGTCGGACTAAGACCGAATGCAGACAGAATATGTTCGGCTAGAAGTGGCTCGACGGGGTAATGTCTATCCCTGAATAAGAAAAGAGCATGCGCAAAGGGAGGAAACTTTTGAGGATCCGTGTGGTGAGGAGGCATTTGGGTAAAATTTTGCCGGATGTTAGACGGTCAAGTTGGGAAAGCCACGGGGGCGAATGAAAAAGAATCTATCCTTCCACCCCCTACGAGCAGGAGGGAGAGCAGAAAGGAAGGAAGTCCCAGGGCGAGCTTGGAAAACAAACTCACCCCATTCCTGTTTCTTCAGATAGAAAAAATGGTGGAAGAGTTCGGTATGAGAGGAGCAGCAATACAACAGAAAGAGGATGACTAACCCACAGAGGAGGCGGATGGAGTTAGGGGTCAGTTGAGATAGGTTGATACGGAGGTATCGACATACCGAGGTGATGAAGGGATGGATGGGAAAGCGCAGACCTGCTTGCAGGTGATCCCTCGAAATGGTAATATAGTGCCTCGGTGGTATGGCCGGCTGATCCGAAGGAGAAGGCAGCTGAATGTTGTGGTCAGGAGGAATGTGAAATTCCGCCCTAAGGGCTTCGAGGTCGCCACGGGAGAGAACGGACCTTGCCGTAACATACCAAGGGTGGGGGTCACGAGACGAAGAAGCCATAAGGGCACGCTGAAGGCGAGGAGGTTCGCCCACAAGAAGAAACAACAAACACCAAGAAGTAGCCGCAACCCTAGCCGGAGAAGAAAAGGCAAAGCGTCGGAGTTAAAGACGAAAAGACTTTGCGCGGTTATATAGGGAACATGGCTGCCCGATGGTGGGCCACGGCGGAGGCAGCAGGTAGCGACAGCCGCTGAAACAGGGCCAGTGGGGCCCAGGAAACAAAACGCCTCGCGCCCGACCTCGTTCCTTGGGAGCGGATAGAATATACCTCGATGATTGAAAAGGGAGGGTGGAAAAGACACGTGCAACCTCCCTCGAGTGCAGGCAGCAGTAAGAAGAACTCCCCCTCCACTTAGGGACGTGGAACCATCCGCAGATGAAAGAAAATCTTCACCAATCAACCAGGAGACCCAGGCTGCGACAATCCCGCACAAAAGCCCCCATAGAAGACTGAGACCCTCCGGCGCGCCAGGCGTCAGTAGGCTGAAGATGGTCCAATAGTTAGACTCGTCGCCTCCCTCGACTAGACTTAAGGGGGACGCTTATGATCCCGGCCTTGCCTACGGGTATGGGCATAGGCCGGGCCCACTGGCCAGCCTGGCGCTACGAAGACTTGACAGACAGGCCAACCGCCAGAGCGGCAGGCAGCTCCTCGCGATCACAAACCCCTCCATAGGAGAGAGGGGGGATAGGATCTATCAGATCATTAACGAAGAGTGGTCGTACCGCCTTTTAGCCAGCCGACCTGGCAAATGCCTAGTTGCCCCTGCTAGTTTACCCCGACCCAGGACGTACCTTGCGCTCCTTCGCTACCAGTCAGACGCATGGCTGCCCACGCTCACTGGTCCTTACCCGACTCGGTCCTCAGCACTCGGACCCGCCAGTCGACGCTCGGGGTACGGGCTGTAGGATCGGAATACACGTGAGAGGGGGGGATGAATCACGTGTGTTTTAAAAAATATATTTTTCAGAGTAAAAAGAATATGTTTGTAAAGTCGTGCACAGCGAAAACAAAAGAAATGATAAAAAACGAACACACAAAACACGAACGAGTTTTACTTCGTTCGGAGCCTTCGGCGACTCCTACTCGAAGGCCCAGGTCCCTCGGACCTTTTCTGTGGGCAATTCACTAAAACTCTCTACCGGAGACCCCCGGTAGAGTAGGCGAATACAGACGATAGAGAGTATGACAACCTCACACTCTCTAATAGAAATGAGTACAGATAATGCAGTAATAAAATCGTTACCAAAAAAAATTATCTGAATGAGTTTGGATGTTAAGGGTGGTCTTCCAGCAGTAATTGGACGTAGACGAGTTGGAAGACAGGCCGTAGCAAAAGAGCGTGGAAGCACCGAGCGTGAAAGCGTGAAGAAGAGATGATGGCACTGTTCGAATTATCACATTGCTTTTTCTGTGCTAATTCTCATGCTTTTTATAGAGGACTTCTCGAGCTTTGAGTTTCATCCAGATCCTATTTTTGTGCAGCGATCCTATTTTTGTGCAGCGCTTTATCCATCATTTGAATTTCTATTTAACAAAAAAAATAATAATAGGAATAGAAATTCATCTTACCCAAGCTGTGGATAATAATAATAGGAATGAATTTATTATTATTAATAAGAATAAATTTATTCTTTAATAAAATTTCAAATTAAAAAAATAATGAGGAGTAATTTTGCAGAATTCACCTGCAAAATCATAGCCCATATACCAAATAAACCCTGTAAACCAGAGTTAGTATAATAATAAAATGGACTAAAATGTGAAATATTCAAAGGTAATTAGATCCCGTCCACATCCGGACCAGGACTCAACTTAGATCACCCAAATGGGTCTAAGTTGGACCGCGCCTAAAGTCCCAAAATGGGACCCGTCCTCACTGGTTCGCTCCTCCAGTGACTTACCTTACTTACCCTTTGTGCAGTTTTACTTGACTTCTTGACCTACCAGGACTTTTTGTCAGGACTCAACCACCCTGGTCTTTCTGCCAAGTCTCCACCAACTTGGTCTTCAGCCAGTTGTCAGGCCTCGCGGACCCAACTGGACTTTCTGCCAGGACTCCACCATCCTGGACTTCAGCCTAGTGTCTGGTCCTAAGTCTTTCAACCCTGCACACTTGGTAAAGAGGTTAGAACCATAACAACCTAACTTTAACCTGTTTGTCATTCATCAAAACTTGAGTTTGACCGTTAGTGTAAACTACACCAACAATCTCCTCCTTTTTGATGCAATGACAACCTGGGTTAAAATTAGAAAAATAACATGTAACAGCAGTAAGTATACCCATAATATGTAAATGACATGCTCTAAAATCAAGGTTGTTTTAATTTCTAACTCTTAACCGTATAACCCTCCCCCTTTGGCATTCATCAACATAAAGAGATATTAGGCAACCAAGTCTTAAACAAATAATAAGCACTCAAGGATTAAGAAAATAAAAATGGTGCTTAAAAAACAGACCAAGATTCTGAACTAATCCAGAAGGGGGAAGTCAAATTCTCAATTTAACATAAAATGGACTAGGTTAAAAACATAAGTGTCTAAATTTGACTTCAATAAATCATGTTTTTTTTCAAAAGATATAGATGTAATGCTTAGAGACAAAAATCTAAGTATTTGAAACCACAGAAAATGATTGTTTAGCAAAAAGGATTTTCCAAAATATTTTCAAGGAGTAACAAAATAGTCAAACATGTTTACAAGAGTTTTTCAAAATAGGTGAAAATATTAAAAAAATATTTCAAGGGTTAAGGTATTTGTAGAAGATAGGGGTAATAAGTATTTTGTAAAGAAAATTCGCCCCATGTATATTTCTTTCTTGAAGATAGTGTTTTTATTTCTTTCTTGAAGATAGTGTTTAAGGATAAGATTGTAAGACCAAATTTCAAGCATGGTTTTAACAAGCTAGATTCAAAGTATATTTTCAAACGATTTTCATAAAGCTAGTTTAAACAAAATAAGTGAAAGCTAAGGATAATTTTCCAAAAAGAATTTCTTTCAACACTGTTTTTAAAAGAGAGAAAAAGGCTTAAAAAAATTTAGGAATAGTTTGAAAACTAATTTCAAAGTTAAGTAAAATTCTCAAAAATAATTTTCAACCAACATATTTGAAAGACACACAAAATAAGAATGATTTTGACATAAGCTCCTCCTAAACTAAGTAAGAATTTTAGTTCATTCTAGATGTCTAATTTTAGTTACTAGCTAACTATCTAAAGAATAGTAGTGTTCACCAGATTAGTCAAGTCAAGTTTTAGTGTCTAGCTTAGAAAAACTACTTGACTTGATCAATATGAAGTTGATATTTAATGCCCAGACTTGCTACGATGCACAGACTTAAGCATTCTGAAGTCCAGGCAAAGTCCTATGCATCTCACAACCATTCTATGTTTTGCAGGCACAAGCAAATTAACCTTAATGTGTTTTGTGAGATGCGGCTACCTAGATCTATAGGTTCATGCAGTTCTAGGGGTCAAACTTAGGCTAAGTCCTCTAACTTCAAAGTCAAGTTTTAAACATCCAACTCAATTTTGGAAATCAAGTTTTTTTTTAAAATTAAAAAATACATGATCAGGTTAGTATTGAAAACTGAAGTTTGAATACTAAAATTAAGTTAAAAAAAAATTAAGTGTCAAGCAGAATATGTGAGTTGATTTATCAAAAAGGTAAAAATGATCAGGTTAGTCCTAGTCTACAACACACATTCCTATTAACCTCCTTAAATTGCTAAATTCAGATTCAGGGAGCGGTTTAGTAAATATATCTGCTAAGTTAGCCTTGGATTCAACATGATTAAGTTCAATTTCCCCTTTATTTACATGATCTCTAACAAAATGGTGCTTAATTTCTATATGTTTGGTCCTAGAGTGGTGGACTGGGTTTTTGGTTAGGTTAATTGAACTTAGATTATCTATAATGATTTTAACTTTCTTAAACTCTAAGTTAAAGTCTTTTAAGGTATGCATCATCCAAAATAACTGGGCTACACATTCTCCCATAGCTATATATTCAGCTTCAGTGGTAGATAGGGCAACACAATGTTATTTTCTACTGAACCAACTAACTAGTGAGGGTCCTAGTAGTTGACACCCACCACTAGTACTTTTTCTATCTAACTTACAGCCAGCATAGTCTGAGTCAGAGAATCCAATAAGTTCAAATTGGGCTGTTCTAGGGTACCAAATTCCTAAATTTTCTGTCCCTTTAAGATACCTAAATATTCTTTTAACTAGGGTTAGATGTGATTCTTTAGCACAGGTTTGATACCTAGCACACATACTAACTGCAAAGAGAATATCAGGTCGACTTGCAGTTAGGTAAAGGAGGCTGCCTATGGCACTTCTATAATACTTAAGATCAACAGGTTTGCCATTTGGGTCACTGTCTATGGCCTGATTGGTAGACATAGGTGTTTTGATTTCTTTTGCATTACCCATTCTAAATTTTCTAAGTAGTTCTCTAGTGTATTTTTGTTGATAGACAAAAGTACCCTCACTAGTTTGTTTTATTTGTAGCCCTAAAAAGAAGGTTAATTGACCTACTAAACTCATTTCAAATTCATTTTCCATTAAAGTTATAAATTCTTGCAAAAAATTTGAGTTAGTTGAGCCAAATACTATATCATCTACATATACTTGGGCTATAAAAATATCAGATTTTAAGGTCTTAACAAATAGAGTTGGATCAATTTTACCTTGGTTAAAGCCTTTAGATACTAGGTAGGTAGACAGTCTTTCATACCAAGCTCTAGGGGCTTGGTTAAGTCCATACAGAGCTTTCATAAGTTTAAAAACATAGTCAGGGTATTCTAAGCTTTCAAAACCTGGGGGTTGACCTACATAAATCTCTTCCTTAATTAGACCATTTAAGAAGGCTGACTTAACATCCATTTGATACAACTTGAATCCCTTATGGGCTGCATAACCTAAAATCATCCTAATGGACTCAAGTCTAGCTACAGGTGCATAGGTTTCATCATAATCAAGTCCCTCTACCTGGCTAAACCCCTTAGCTACTAACCTGGCATTGTTTCTAACTGTTTCACCTTGTTCATTAAGCTTGTTCCTAAAGACCCATTTAGTTTCAATAAACTTTTTACCTTTAGGTAAGGGTACTAAATCCCAGACTTGATTACGTTTAAATTCGGCTAACTCTTCCTGCATAGCTATGATCCAATCAGGGTCAAGTAAGGACTCTTCTACAGACTTGGGTTCAATTTTTGAAATTAAGGCAATCTGGCTAAGGTTTCTAAAAGCAGACCTAGTCTGAACCCTTAATTCTGGATCACCTATGATTTGATCAGTTGGGTGGGCTGAGCTAACTCGAACAGTTCTAGTTTGGTTGGGTTCAGGTTCAGGTTCAATTAGATCATGGTCTTGGTCCTCAGTTGGGTTTTCATCTGGGTTGGTGCTGGACTTGATAAAATCAATGGGTTGATAGATGGTTTGATCAGATTTGTTTGGACTAGATTTTTCATCAAATTTTGTAGTTTCTTCAATCCTTAGAGTTGTTTTGTTATAAACTCTATAGGCTCTACTGGTAAGAGAATAACCTAAAAAGATATCTTTTTCAACCTTAGATGTGAATTTTCCTAAGTGTTCTCTCGTATTTAGTATATACACTTTACATCCAAATACTTTAAAATATTTAACATTAGGTTGTTTGTTATAGTAAATTTCAAATGAGGTTTTTCCTAAATTTTTATTTATAGTTATTCTATTTTGTACATAACAGGTTGTACTGATAGCCTCAGCCCAAAGATATTTAGGTAGGTTGAATTCATTGAGCATTGTTCTGGTTGCTTCTTGTAGTGTTCTATTTTTCCTTTCTACAATTCCATTTTGTTGAGGTGTTTTAGGGCAGGAGAATTCGTGGTGGTAGCCATTTTCTAAACAGAATTGGTTAAATTTTTGGTTTTTGAATTCTCCGCCATTATCACTCCTAAGTCTTTTAATTTTCACCCCTTTTTCATTTTCTGTTAGTTTACAAAATTGAGTAAATATTTCAAATGTTTCATCTTTATTTTTTAAGAATTTGACCCAAGTGAATCTTGAATAGTCATCGATGATTACTAAACAATATAGGTTCCCACTAATTGATTTTACCCCATGTGAGTCAAACAAGTTTAGGTGAATTAATTCAAGAATTGATTTAGTTTGAGTTTGATTAGTTGGTTTGTGAGTTGATCTAGTTTGTTTTCCTTGTTGGCAAGCATTACATATGGTTGACTCAAGATTAGGTAATTTTGGTAGGCCTCTAACTAAGCCATTTAGTGTAGGTAGTTTTCTAAAGTGAATGTGTGCAAGTCTTCTATGCCAAAGCCAACTCTCATCCTTATGGGTTAAAAGACAGTTTGCTAAGGGTTGGGTTAATCTAATTTCATAAATATTGTTGTGCCTATGTCCTCTAAGTGTGATGTCGGGGTTGTCAGTGTGTTTGATCAGACATTCATTAGATAAGAACTTAACCTTATATCCAGTGTCACATAATTGACTAATACTTAGTAAATTAAAATAGAAGTTCTCAACAAGTAAGACTTTTTTAATTATAAAATCAGATTCAAGTTCAATATTGCCTAGACCAATTACCTTAAGTTTACTGTTATTTCCAAAAGCAACGGTCCCTTGTCGTTTGTACTTGAGTTCTGTAAACTTGGTGGGATCCCCAGTCATGTGTCTGGAGCACCCACTGTCAATAATCCATTTATTTTTCTACAGTTAAGTAGGATTGGTTAGAATTCAAGTTGAAGTTCAGTTTAATCTTTTTGAAAAGGTTAATTTTAAGTTAAGTTTACATTTTTGAAAAAGATTGAAAACAGAAGACATTTAAATTTTAAAAAAAAACTTAAAAAGAATTTTTGAAAAAAAAAATTGAGAAAAAAAACTTTAAAAAAAAATTTTTGAAAAAAAATTGATATTAAAAAAAACTTAAAAAGAGTTTTGAAAACAATCGAATTAATATTTGATTTTGAAATTTGAATTAATTAAGAGCTAAGTTTAAATTTTGAATTTTGATTTAATTGATATTTAAATTTGGATTTAAAAGGTAAGATTTTAAATTCAATTTTGAGTTTTAAATTATCAATCAATGATTTGAACTTATTATCCTTATTCATCTCACTTGATCTAAGTTATCAAACAAAGGGATCCTATGATTTGTGTGAGATGAGTTTGAGTTTGATTCATAAAAGAAATTAATCTGACTTTTTGTTAGATTCGGGTTTGATAAGAAGTAGTTTAAAAGTATACTTCGATAATTAGCTTCCAGGCGGGAGGCGAGGCACAGGGGCCTTCTTTGGCCGAAGCCTTATTGGAGCAACAACCTCTTTCTAGACAAAGCTGCTTAAGGAAGTTGTACTTTAACCCTACCTGTTGAGACACCCTGGTCTAACTAGTCTAGGATGTGTCGAGATAGTTTCGGCTAGTTCTCCCCAAGAGTCTGTCTAGCGTACCGTTATCTCGACCCACCCTAATACTAAGTAGGTCAAGAGTCAGATTAACTTTTAAGACAAGTCCTAAGTGCCCAACTGGGCAAAGGCTGATTTTTAGGTGCCAACTAGTTTGGAGCCTCCCCCTAAATGATAGGTGGGGTGTTTAGGGTCAATGTAATGAATGTCCTTTTTGGGAACATAATATTGATTCTGCCCTACTTGCTTTGTTAGGTAAGCTTTCGGGACCCATGCCTTACATTGCTTTTTGCGTGAGTGGACAAAGGAGAGAAAGGATCTTTGGGCCGATCCTGATTTAAAACCTATCCCAGACTTATTGTACATGCCCTTTTGTGATCCAAGTATAAGGTCAAGGTTCTTGGATCGAGTTGTAAAAGTTGCTAGTAGATCCTTAAGTTTTTGAACTTCACCCTTAAGGGTGGAGTTTTCATTTTCAAGTTCAGAAATTTTTGAGTTTAATTCAGTTGTGTTTTGATTTAGAATTTGCTCCTTAAGGTCTTGATTTTCCTTAAGGAGCTGATCAGTCCTAAGCTCAGATGCATCTAATCTCTTATTTAAGACAGAAATAATTTTAAAGAACTTTTCATTCACTGAATCTAAATATACCTTAGTCGAGCCGTCCGAAAATAGTCCGATCTCTTGGCTCGGCTCGTATTCGGAATCCTCGTCTTGCTCCGAGTCCGATTCTGGTCCGGTTGCCATCAGTGCGAGGTAGCTTGCGTTCTTTGGTTGTTCATCGTCGGAATCGTCCGAGCTTTCATCCCACGTGGCTTGAAGAGCCTTCTTCTTTTTGTTCTTAGTGGGTTGGTCCTCCTTCTTGTAAGGGCATTCATGTTTGAAGTGTCCTTTTCTGTTACAGCCGAAGCAGATCATTTTGCTTTTACCTTCAGTGCTGGAGGGCTTCATTACCTTTTGAATATCTTTCTTTGAAAATTTGTTCTTCCTTCTGGTGAACATTTTTCTTACCAAGTTCACCAGTTGTTCTTCTTCATCTGAGTCAGAGTCTGACTCATCTTCAGGTTCTTCTTGAATTTTTCTCTTTGATTTGACTTCTTTTGGTGAACCTGCAAATAAAGCTAGCCCTTTCTCGACCTTGGCGTTAGTTTGCTCATGCAGCTCTAATTCATAAAATAGTTCATCCATATTAATTTTAGAAAGGTTCCTAGAAATTTTATAGGCATCTATAATAGATGCCCATAGTGAATTTCTAGGGAAAGCATTTAACGCATACCTTATGATGTCCCGGTTCTCCTGTTTGTGCCCGATCATGTGGAGTCCATTCAATATGTTCTTAATCCGGGCGTGGAGTTGACTTGCTGACTCTCCTTCCTGCATTTTTATGTTAAATAACTTATTCAATAACAGATCTCTCTTTGTTACCTTTGCATCAGAAGTGCCTTCATGTAATTATGTTAATTTGTCCCATAGCTCCTTCGCTGAGTCGGTTGGTCCAATTCTGTTTAGCTCCTCTTTGGTAAGTCCGCACTGGAGGGTGTTCTGAGCTTTGAACTCGGTCTGAGCCATTTTCTTCATCTCCGGGTTCCATCTGTCGGGCTTCAGTGGAGCATTATTTCCCTCATCCATTGGTGGTGTGTAGCCTGTTTGAACTGCGAACCACTGATCCATGTCGGTCTTCAGATAAACCTCCATCCTTCTCTTCCAGTAGGGAAAGTCTTCCCCATTAAAGAGGGGAGGGCGGACAGTGCTATAGCCTTCACCTTGGGCCATTTAAATTCTGTGCACACGAAATAAAAATAGAAAAAATATCTCAAGACTGGGTCTTGGATTAGTAGTGCGGGAAAGGATAAACTAACGAAAAGCAACTTGAATGGTGTTGCACCAGATTCAAGTAAAACCAATGAACAAGAAAAATAACTAAATTTAGGCAAGAATACCAAATTTAGATCATGCAACAAAAGACACAAAACAGATTTCCCCCTGCTCTTACGGTGGTTGCACCGATTCAGAGCGAACTTGGCTCTGATACCACTTGTAGGATCGGAATGCACGTGAGAGGGGCGGGTGAATCACGTGTGTTTTAAAAAATATATTTTTCAGAGTAAAAAGAATGTGTTTGTAAAGTCGTGCACAGCGAAAACAAAAGAAATGATAAAAAAACGAACACACAAAACACGAACGAGTTTTACTTCGTTCGGAGCCTTCGGCGACTCCTACTCGAAGGCCCAGGTCCCTCAGACCTTTTCTGTGGGCAATTCACTAAAACTCTCTACCGGAGACCCCCGGTAGAGTAGGCGAATACAGACGATAGAGAGTGTGATAACCTCACACTCTCTAATAGAAATGAGTACAGATAATGCAGTAATAAAATCGTTACCAAAAAAAATTATCTGAATGAGTTTGGATGTTAAGGGTGGTCTTCCAGCAGTAATTGGACGTAGACGAGTTGGAAGACAGGCCGTAGCAAAAGAGCGTGGAAGCACCGAGCGTGAAAGCGTGAAGAAGAGATGATGACACTGTTCGAATTATCACATTGCTTTTTCTGTGCTAATTCTCATGCTTTTTATAGAGGACTTCTCGAGCTTTGAGTTTCATCCAGATCCTATTTTTGTGCAGCGATCCTATTTTTGTGCAGCTCTTTATCCATCATTTGAATTTCTATTTAACAAAAATAATAATAATAGGAATAGAAATTCATCTTACCCAAGCTATGGATAATAATAATAGGAATAAATTTATTATTATTAATAAGAATAAATTTATTCTTTAATAAAATTTCAAATTAAAAAAATAATGAGGAGTAATTTTGCAGAATTCACCTGCAAAATCAACTTAGTCCATATACCAAATAAACCCTGTAAACCAGAGTTAGTATAATAATAAAATGGACTAAAATGTGAAATATTCAAATGTAATTAGATCCCGTCCACATCCGGACCAGGATCTAACCAGGACTCAACTTAGATCACCCAAATGGGTCTAAGTTGGACCGTGCCTAAAGTCCCAAAATGGGACCCGTCCTCACTGGTTCGCTCCTCCAGTGACTTACCTTACTTACCCTTTGTGCAGTTTTACTTGACTTCTTGACCTACCAGGATTTTTTGTCAGGACTCAACCACCCTGGTCTTTCTGCCAAGTCTCCACCAACTTGGTCTTCAGCCAGTTGTCAGGCCTCGTGGACCCAACTGGACTTTCTGCCAGGACTCCACCATCCTGGACTTCAGCCTAGTGTCTGGTCCTAAGTCTTTCAACCCTGCACACTTGGTAAAGAGGTTAGAACCATAACAACCTAACTTTAACCTGTTTGTCATTCATCAAAACTTGAGTTTGACCGTTAGTGTAAACTACACCAACACGGGCTGCCTCACCCCTACACCCCTCCACATCCGCACATCCGCACATCCAAGGTACGATCCTGCTAACGGGTTTCCTAGCGTCTCATTTTTCTCTGACATCTCCTCGCGATTTACTCGCGCATCCGGTACTCTCGTACTGCGCAATCAGTACTCTTGTACTACTTGAGCACCCCGCGCCATGCCGCGCCGCCGTGCTCCATACGGGTTGACAGACACCACTCCCTTGTCTCGTCAATACGAACAGGGGTTGTCAGCTCCCCCGATCATATAAGCTCGGCACTCCCCCTACTGCAGGTATGCACGCGCGAGTTCTCGCATCCTTTGCCTCATCTCAATTTAGTTTCCACTTATCTGCCCTCGGAGTCTGACTTGGCCGTCGGAGTGCCTGACCGGGGATTCCCCCGGCGGGTTCGCTGATGGTCTCTGTTTTGCAAGGGCGGGGCGAGACGCGGTCGACAAACGACCACCTCATCGACTTGTGGCTCTCGGGAAGCCCATCCGACCTGTTGAATTGTTATCTCACTTCGCGACAGGATCATATGATATGATATGATATGAAAGTAGGGATCAAATTCTTGGTGAAACAATTAGTGAAATATATCTCATCTAGAAAGGTTGGTGGAATAAAATATCTCTCGTCTAGAAAGATCGTCGGGTCATGATTTATTCTCTATACTATACGATTGACGTTGAGGAATATTTGAGATTAATAAATCATTTTTTACTACTTGAATGGATGACCGAAAATTAGAGGACGTGCTTGAGCTAGACACCGACTGTGCAACTAGCAAATCTAAGCTTTCTCAACGAACACGAAATTTCTACACATTTGGAGCATTGTTTGTGCAGCTAGTGTTGCTCATAGCACTTTTGGTTAGCCCACAAAACATGCTCGTGTCGTTAACACGGCATGAGGTGGTGCAGCCAACTCATGTATAGTGCATGCTATTAACTGGTAAAAGATAATTTGCTGGTTTTTGGCGTCTCCGTCAATCTATTTTAGAGTTAACACAGAGGAGGTAAATCACGAGAACTATTAGACCGGATGCTATGACTAACATTTGAGGAGAACGAGCACATTATCTTTGTCAGATTTTGACCTCTAAATTTTAAGGTTGCAATACTCACGTAGTAATCATCAATCAATCTTATAGGGACACACAGTGCACATTACTAGATCGAACAATAAGGGTTGCCTATTTCTCGACTAGAAGAGTGTGATGGTAGCAACAACTATCGAATCACAAGAAAAGGGGGGCCAATAGTTTTGGTAAGAGACCGAAGGTTGGAGAGCAACCAAAAAAGAGAATCTAAAGTTGTTAGAAGGTTGCAAGCAAGTGAGAAATTTAAGGGAGCACTCAATTGAGCATTTGGGGCCGCTCCATCTGATTGGTGCCTAGACATTGCAAAGGTTTTGAACGGAGGGGATGATCGAGATGTTTGGTGTGACCACGCCGAATGATGATACACAGTTGAATCAGACATTTGCTAACTTGCGTTAGATTTGATCGATCATGATTGATCCAGAGCAGAAATCTGAGAAAGTTGCCTGAATTTGGGTCTGAAAATCGTCGTAGCTCATACAGCAAATTCTCTGGCTTGAGATTTCGGCATGGAGAAGAAGATTTTGGCAAACAGCAGCTCGTTCCACGTATCTGGGACCCCCGGCAGGCACCAGTGGATGCAGTCGGCGTAGCTTCGAGGGTCGGAGAGCTGCGCCGGCGACAGGTGGCCCCACTGCTTCTTGTAGATCTGCGTGTGCGCGTCCTTCCGGTACTCTGACAGCTGCGTGATATTCAACAGCGTCACCGGCACTCTTGACCGCCGGAGCACATCGCCGGCGACCTGCATCATGGACTTGCTTGTGCCGGAGCCCCAGTAGATGGCCTCCGTGATGGGCGCCGTCTCGTTGTAGCAGTTTCCAGCAGGATCGCCGCCCCATTCCTTGCTACTGCAGAGCGCCATTCCCCTGTTACGACCACAGATTGCACAGAGCAATTGTTTGAGAGTGATCGATTCACCTCGGGTGAGACGGCGACATGGTGACGAAGACGACTCGGCTCCGGCGAGCGTCCATGTTTTCCTCAACCCACTTCACCGTCCTCCTCAAGGCTAGCCGGTAAGCGTCCTCCGTCGCCATCTCCGTTATGTTCTTCGTCTCGCGCCCAAATGGCCCTCGCCTGCACGGCCAAATTACTCGATGTTAAGAAGGAGTTAGATCGAAAAGCGGGAGAGGAGGAGGCAATCAATCACAGGATCTTCATCTTGCGGCCGGCCATCCACCACAGGTAGGTGTTGAAGACGACGATGTCCGCTCCCTTCCAGTGGCGAGCGTGCTTCATGATGGAGCCGACGCGGACGATCCGGTCCGTGACTCGGTGAACCACCGCGTCGTCGGAATTGGACTCGACCAGGAACGGCGCCCAGTAGAACTCGATGCTCACGTCATAGTCCTGTCGGAACGTCGACGTAAGGGGTTAAGCATGGAGGAGGAGTAGCGGCGTGGATGCTCGATATATATCGCGTTGCGGGAGATCCGTACCTTGGCTTTGAAGACGGTGAGGGAGCCGAAGGTCTGCATGGATTTAGCGGCGTCGGGCATGGCCCGGTGGAGGAGGCAGACCATCGACGTGAATTGGCCTCTGTTCAGAGAGTCGCCGACGAACATCAGCCGCTTGCCGCGGAGCTTCTCCAGCATGAAGGTCGCGTTGAACCTGAAGTATTGAGGAAAACATTCATGGCCGGGATTCGATCGGAATTCACGTGAGTGGAGGCCAGCATCAATCTGGACAAAGAGAGAGAGATAAATTAAATATCGTTGACCACCTGGGCAAAGAGCAGGCGCCCGGCTGCCAGCGCCAGTGCTGGTAGCCGGAGTCCGGCCGGCCATGCGCTTGGCAGGTGAGCTGCGGCTGGATGTAGGGGCACTCCTCCTCCGCGTACAGCGGCCGCGCCGCTGGCTCGAACACCCACTCGCCGGAGAACACGTCGAATTCTGCCGCTCCATCCTCTTCTGCAACTCGCGCTTCCGCGTCGACTTGCTGCCTGGTGCGGTAGCGACGGTGGAAGGGGCGGATGAGGATGCAGGAGAAGTCCTCGCTGTAGAGGACGAAGACGAAGACGACGAGGGAGAAGACCAACACGTGGGAAGAGAGGCTGCGCCTCCGGCCGTGGCCGTGGCTATGGCCGTGGGCGAGCGCCGCGGCGGCGGAGTGCTTCATCGGCGGATGAGCGACCGGCGACTCTGAGACAGAAGGCGATTGAACGGGTCCTCCTGCTGCTTAATTAATTCACTGAACGCGTCGCCATAATAAAACTTCCTCTCTTTTTTCTTCACAGAAAAGAAAGAACTTCTTAAAAGAAAATTAAAGTGAATTTTATTTATTGATTTATTTATAGGAAAATATATTATTATTCGAACGTTTACTAGAAAGTGTGGAAAGCAAGCACGTAGTGGTTGGGCGAGCAGTGAAAAGGCCTTAACTTTTTCCCTAACTTGGGGTGCATGTGTACTACTTTATAGCCACCCTAGTTATTTAACCTTTGGTTCATTTAAGAAGCTAACAAAGCAAAAGGAGGAGTTGGATTGGATCGTCACTAAGTCAAGAGAGCTTTAAATGTTTAACATGGTTCGAGATCATACTTCGTTTTTTTTAAAGTAACGATGGTTTTTCAATCTCAGATAATCAATTCGACTCTACGAAAATTTTCTCATCGATCGTCAGGATAAATCGAGAATCGCTCGCGGTCGGCGATCTAGAAGCCCAACGTCTCGGGATTCATGCCCCATTTAGAGAAAAATTTCTATAAATACGTCGTAGCTGGGGTTTGAAGTCATATTTCTGCTCCATGCCCTACGATATGTCTAGCTTGTCACCCTTGAAGAATTTCATTAATCTACCCCTTAACATGAGCAATTGGGTAGAGATGTATAAGATAAGCCGAGGTTCACAACCTTAAAGATGAAACCTTACCCGATTTCACAGAGCTTGGACCGAGTTTCTCTGAGGAATGATTCAACTCTCCTTACAGATGAAAAAAATAATTAATTAGGTTAGATAATATCAAATTTGGAATGTTCGATTCGGTCTCACGGAAAGCTAAATCGAAAAAGTATATATAAAGATCTATCCTGACAATCAACATTATTAAGTCCACTACTTATTAAAGGAATTTTTTTTTTGAAAATACATCATAGTTGAGTTTCGAATTTTGAAATCCTGACTTATCATAGAAAATTTAACTATGACACTGTCTCGAGAGCCACTCACCTTAAAAATGAGAATAAACAAAAGGTAGTGGTAAAATATCAAGAGCTTTAGATGATGAGGCTTTAGCCTTTTGTCTAAGCTCTTCGATCCTTTGGAGCACTTGATTAACATGAGAATAAGAGAACGACAATTTGCCAAAGGGTATATCTATGAATTGGAAATTACTATTTCGTGTACCATGATTTCTAATTTACCAAAGGGCGCAGCCCTTTAAGTGAACTTCCTATTATACTCCTCCCGCCACAAAATACCTTTTTCGATTCACATTTTTGTGACTTCCGAACCACTTTTGCAGTAAAATAATAATTTATGGTTCGGATAGCCAGGTAGTGGAAATTTTCAGAGGATATATATATATTACTACCTTGTACAAGTAGAATTATCACGAGGGTACGTATATATTTCGACCTTGCATAACTCAATTCATCACCAAGGCAGATGAGGAAGATAAGTGTTGAAGGAGAAAAAACAAGCAACAGATTGGTAACAAATACAAATAGTAATGTACGTATGATTGTCATCTTTGATATGGTATCAGACCTAGTTTTATACTTATCAACTCTTTCTACAATTTTTATGTTTGGAGGAGTCTAAGAGTGATATACATTACATAATAAGGGTTCTCTGAAATTTGTTAAAGTTAAGATAAATAAATGCTTGAATTCGGCCTAGGGGTGATATCTTACCATATTAGGCCCTAGGAGGGCCAGAAATTAAAGGATTTCAGTACTTGGGAGTGCATGATATCATTAGATTTCAGGCCCTAGGAGGGACTGAAATATATTGTTTTCAGGCACTGAGAGGGCCTGAAATAAAAGGAGTTTAGGTCCTCCCAGGGTCTGAAATGAAAAGATTTCAGGCCCTTCCAGGGGCCGAAATCATTGGATTTGAGGGCCTGGGAGGGCATAAATCAAAGGATTTCAGACCCTCCAAGGGCTTGAAATATACTGATTTCAGGCCCTGTGAGGGCTTGAAATATACTGATTTCAGGCCCTGTGAGGGCTTGAAATCAAAATATTTTAGGCCCTCGTAGGGCTTGAAATATACTGATTTCATGTAACGCCCCAAAATTTTCCTTTTAAGTCCTTAAAGTCCTTGAAATTAGTTAAAAATATTTTAGAAATATTCTAGATATTTTTAGGAATTTTTAGAATATTTTTATGAAATTTTCCGAGTCCATTTAGTATTTTATTAAAAGAGATAGCCCGAAAATTCTCGAAACTAATTTTAGAAATATCTTAGAATTTATTCCAAATTTATGGATATTTTTATAGAATTTTTCCGTAAACGAAAGTGGCAAAAAGGGTTATAAACAGAAAATCGCGTAGGTGGGAATCGAACCCTTCACCTACGCTGTGAGAGACAATGGGCGGACCAGCTGCGCTGGTTCGATTTTGCCAAAATAGATTGAGCGAAACAATAGATAAGGTATAATTAGGTAAATTCGCCCCCATAAGTATAAATAGATAATTAAGGAGAGAAGTTTTATTTTCCTCACCCAAACCCTCACGCGGCCCCTCTCTCCTCCCTTGGGCGAAAACACCAAGCCTAGGGCTTTCCTCCGGTGGCCGGCTAAGGCTCTCCTCCGAGAGATTTTTCGATATTCGGAATCCCCACGACGAGAGGAACGCGTGAGCGCGAAGAAATCTCCGAGACTCTGAGTTTCTCCGGAACCTCCGACGCCGTTCTTGGTTGTATGTCCAAGATATCGAAGTAAGTACTGCTCACCTACAGTAAGAGGCGGTTTTCCGCAAGTTTTTCCCGTTAGAAAGTTAACAATGCAAATTTTCCTTTAGTTTATGATTTTGCATGTAACCTTAGTTTAATCCATGCTTGTATAAGTTTAATTAAGTACCCTATATGAGGTTAGGGTCTAAGAAAAGTTATGAGAAAAAGAAAAGAGAAGATAAAGATAAGAAAAGAAAAGGCCAAGGCCTTAAGAAATCCCTAAAAGTCAAGACTTAGGGATTTGGGCACACAAGGTGCTCATTAAAATGCCAAGGCATTCAAGATAAGAAAAAGTAAGTATTTTATTTTCTAAGGCCAGTACCCGGCGTCCAAGGGCGTCGTTAAAGAAATCCAGGTGTCCAATTCCAAGGTCTTGGCCCTGGTAGACCAAGGTCTGCTCTATTAGGATTGGTGGCTCGCTACCCCAACCTTTTAGGGAACGCGCATAAGATGGTACTTACGTCTTAAGTGGATCCAAGTGAGTTATTATTTTCAAGTATATGCTTTAGCAAAGTTTTTCTAAAGTTTAAGAAAGTTTTCTAAAAGTTAAAGAAAGATCTAAAGTTAAAGAATTACTAAAGTTTCAAGTTAAGCCAAGAAAAAGTGAGTTTGACTTATTAATGCTTGAGTATGCATGTTTTGAGTTATACATGTTTTAGTGTTTCTTTTAAGCATAAAAGTATATACATGTTTTAGTGTTTCCTTTAAACATAAAAGTATCTCGTGTGATTTCACATTGTTTAAAAAGCATGTTTGGACATTTTGAGATTTTGTGAGCTAGATAGTACTTGCTAAGCTTTATGCTTATTAGTTGCATTTCCTCTTGCTGCAGGTAAAGATAAAGGTAAACAATTCTGAAGGAAGGCGACAAGGCGGTGCTGAGTAACGTGTGTGTGGTGGCTGACCTTGGAGAGGTTCTTGGGACGAGACAGTTTAGCTTATTTGAAATGCAATGTTTAAGGTTTCCAAATTCCAAGTTATTGTGTTATGGAGTTTATTAAACATTTAGGCTTTGGATAGTTTTACATGCTCAATTTTGTAGAATGAAGATTCCATGTCATTTCAATTAGTATGCATACTTTTGTGAATGCACTAGATGAGCAAGGGCATGAGTAGTTTAGCATGTGGATATATTGAATTTTAGACTTATTCTTGAGCTTATTATTCCCTTTTGGACTAAGTCCTAATTGTGCTTAAAATGCTTGTAAATTTGGTAGAAAAGTGAGATTTACATTCTTTGAAGTTCTAGAAATATTATTGCATGTGCCAAGATGTTGTTAGTTTCCCTTTTGAATTAAGTCTCATTGCTTTAAATATGCTTAGAAAAGTTGCATCCATAT